>CM036549.1:6152128-6349628 GCA_020745685.1 Tautogolabrus adspersus | reverse complement strand
GTGTCAGCGATCCAAGCCCATTGGCTCGTTGTAGCAAGCACAAGCTCATGCTGCACAGTAGCTGCCTTCCCAATATGGTAAAAGGGGCGTGACATTTCCGAGGATTGTCCGAACGACTGACCAATTACAACAGAGCAAATCGGCCAACCAATGAGATCAGACTTGGCACACGTGGGGACCTTGATGTGGGCACTTCTGAGCGTTACAAACACAGGCAGACGAGACGGGCTGCATCGATCGGCAGTACATGAAAACAGACACTTTTTTCGAACATTAGCGATTGTGAACGTACTTTAGTAGGCACATACATTAGATATGAACCCCAAAAAGGGCATAATATGGGATCTTTAATGCTCATTTGAAGTCCCTCTCCAGATTGCCCTGAAGGTCAACTGCCCCACCGATGAGTCTATGGCTGCATGTTTGAAGATGACTGATCCTGTGACTCTTACCTTGGCTGGCAATATCAGTATCGTCAGTTCACCTGATAGTAAGAACTGAAATTCATACAACCAAGTCTACAGGATAAGTATATATTTTTCATGGTCCTTTCTACCAGAATTTAGCAATTAAACTTGCAGTGTCTTTTCTGTTCAACATCTACCAGAAATAAAAAACGTTTTTACTACATAAGCAATTAAGTACCCATATCTAAAGTATGTGTCTCTTTGTATAGTGTATCTTTAGGCGCAAGATAAAAAGACAGCATGCAAACACGCAAATGTCTCTGTCAGTTTTTATGTGAAATTTCACACATATCTGAGGGGAAGATGGCGGCGATGTGTAACGTTGCCAGCAAGAGGAGCGGCGCTGTGTGTGTGTGTTTGCATTTCTGAGTCTGTGTACGCGAAGCACTCGCAGTGTGTTACACAGGCTGTGGCTCAGCGGTGGAGTCAGTTGTCTTTAGGCCCAAAGGTCAGGGGTTTAATCCCCAGCTCCTGGGGCTCCATCCTCATATGTTGATTTGTCCTTTGGCAAGACAAATTTGACGCTGCTGCATCAGTGGTGTATGAATGGATAGTTTAATACTTATGGACACTATATGTAGCAGCCTCTGCCATCAGTGTGTAGATGGGTGTGAATGGGTAGGTGTGACCTGTGGTGTTAAAAGTGCTTTGAAAGTCAGAAGACTAGAAAAGCGCTGTACAAGCAAAATTCCATTTACCATTTACACATACTGCCTTTCGTGCATCCGCAATGCCGATGGCAATGTAATGTCACCTACTGGGACGCCGTTGTGGATGCGATGTAAAAGTACAAATGTGTGATGAAGGTGGAGTTAAGTACGGTGCAGTTACAGAATTGCAAAGAGTAAAGCCTACAACTTATGACTTCAACTCACAACAAAGACTCCACTTAGTGGCTGACTGACCACCTACATCATTTTAAATTTCAACCGCTGAAATATTTTCAGTAGGTTTTTAATGGCACTTTAGATTTTATTCAAACTAGAAATAATTCATTTAACAGTCCTTCAGCAAATGGCAGATTAGAAAGTCAGATGCAAGACATAGGTAGCAAGCATCTGATGTTGTACTCTTCCATCAGACCCCATTGTGTTCAACCTGCTCCTATCTCCTGTGGTCGACGGCGACTTCCTGCCTGATGAGCCTCATAAGCTGTTCCACAATGCTGCTGAGATCGACTACATCGCTGGAGTCAATGACATGGACGGACACATCTTCACTTCTTTAGATGTTCCTTCAATCAACCTCGACCGCGTGCACACACCTGTGTGAGTTCCAGACCTTTGATTGAAGAGTGAAAGAGTAAAATGTATTTATTTCTTAGGTCTGTGGTGTTAACATATTTTACAGAGCAAAAAAAAGTTTCTTGTTAGACGTAAATTTTAAAACTTTTCTTCCTGATTGCAGCGAGGATGTGAAAAGGCTCCTGGCTTCGTATGTTAAAGATGCTGACCCTGAAGCTCTAGACAATGCTTTCTCCACATATACCTCAAACTGGGGACCAGATCCTGACAAGGAGACAATCAAGAAAACTGTTGTGGATATTGGAACAGACTACATCTTCCTGGTTCCTACACAGGCTGCCCTCTACCTTCATGCTGCCAACGCCACGTGAGAATAAGATCTTGCTGAAGAAATTGCTACCAGTAAGACTTCTGTTATTTGTCACGCTCCTTGGTGTATTCATTGTCACATCCCTTTTTCTTCCATATCTGACCAAAGGACCGGCCGTACTTACTCCTACATGTTCTCACAGCCAAACGGTATGGGCGGCACCTTGAAACTCTACCCCAGCTGGATCGGAGCCAACCACGCTGATGATGTGTCGTACGTGTTTGGAAAACCGTTCACCACACCCCTCAGTTACTTACCAAGCCAACGCAACGTCTCCGGCTACATGATCAACTACTGGACTAACTTTGCTAAAACAGGGTATACTTCTGCAGACACACAGCACGAGCATCACAGAAATAAAGTAATAACAGTGATAATAAATGAATGAAAAACGTAATCACATACTGAGATAGAAAAATACATGTGCCTAAGTTCAGTTCCCTTTCTCTTGTTACAGGGACCCCACCGAAGGAGAGAACGTGCCCACTAACTGGCCTGTATTTACCAACAATCAGTCATACCTGGAGATCAATTCTGATATGGACGAGGGCTATGTGAGACAAAAGTTGAGAATAAATAATGTTAATTTCTGGGCCAGCATCCTTCCCAACCTACCTCTCATCTCAGAATAAATAATCAGTGCAATCACCTGTGCACATCAAGACACCTTAAGCAACATCATCAGTAATATCTCCTGAAGAAATAAATGGATCACAAGGAAAAGATAGTTCCCTGGTTTCATTTAGCTGCATGTTTTCGTTTATTTTGTATTCATTCTGCTTTTCCTTCTTTTGGTAAAGTAAACTGTGCAGCCATTCAATAGTTTTCTTACTGCTCCAGTCCAATGACGATCTGAACTTGAGATGTTATGGGATTGGATGGCATCTAGGGGATGTTCATTCTTTAACATAAAAATGCATTAAAAACAAAGGCTCGCTGGTGGTGTAGGGTGTGGGTTTATGTTCAGTCAGCAGTCTGCGGTGAGCTCAGGTTGCAGCTCTCCCACAAGCAGCCAACCCAAGCACACAGTCTCTTTCTCCGGTTGTGTTGTTGTTGTTACAGGTTGGTCTACTGAAAAGGAACAAAAACGGAAGGTGGTGGATGTCCGACTTCACTGTTGCTTAGATGTCGGGTAACATAATGTGATTCACAATGGCTCAGCCTTGAGATCCCCAGGACGCTGTTACCTCACACACTTTACACACCTGGGCCACTGTGTTCATTTATAAGCCCCACCCACTACCACCCAGCCAAAATCAAAAGAGGAAGTCCTGCTTACTAAGAGACTGTAGAACAGAGAAACAAACTGAAAGAGAGACACAGCTTATTTTTCATGAACTGTTTCATCATAAAATGAGCTCAATGAATTAAATAACGGATAACATATTTGGAAGTTTGAAGTTAAACATAATTATTGAGAAAAAGTAAATGAAGTATCTCCAAATACCATGTGTAAAGTTTTCTGTCAAAAGAGATGAATATTCTCATAAATGATCAGCAGGGGGTGCTATAACTATTTAGGAAATCAGTAAAAATAAATCAAAACAGAGTCAAACAAATGATTCTCCTTTGCCTTCTGGTCACATTTCAATCCAATGACTATTCCAATTATACTCCTGAGAAAAAGATTCAAACTTTCAATAATGATATTGACATGTGCAGTGTTACATCTCATCTTCTCTTAAACCATTTAAAGACAAATATTGTACTTCCATCATATTCAATACTGCAGTCCATCCTAGATAGAGGTTATTGATTTGTATTTATTTTATTTTATTTCTAAAGGGACCATGTCTAATATTAAACATACATGTTGCCACTTGATGCTAGTACCAGAGTTAGCTTAGAGCTAGTTTACATCTGGAGTCAGGTCAACATTACATACTTATAAAACATCAATAAAAAATAAAGTAGGCCTGTAACAAACAGCAGAGTCTGCCAGAGCACATCACAAACACGCACACACCTACACACACACACTATTCAAGTGTTAAATGCTGAAATGCAGTGATGAAGAACTGTGGTGAGAGAATTGAGCGCCTCTCAGTAGATTATTCCGTTTTATTAGAATTACAGCTCCTCATATTGTCTGGCAGAGCGTTCACTGAGTTGTTGCTTTCACACAGAAAGCTGCCTGCCCAAAGGCAATGTGATGTAAGGGTACAAAACAATCTCTTGTCGAAGATAGATCTTGTAGATTTAACGGACTCCTCTGAGCCAAAGTTAATAAAGTGACTTAATGGCGGTGGCACCAAACCGTTTAATATGTATACAAAAGACAGATCATTTGAAAAAAGCTTCAAGTTCTTAAAGCTCAAATGATGATGCTTCTCCAAGACCTTGCAATGGTGATATTGCATAGATTTTGTTGTTGTTGAATATTGTAACTGGCTCTTAAGCATTCAGTCAAATATACTGCTTCAGAAATGCCAGAATGCATTGCTGGTATCTACCTGACATCATTGTTATTCAAAACCGCTCCACAAATAACCCTGTTTTCAAGTTACAGCTGAGCCTAAAACAATCATTATGATAGTTAAATACCTGTGTGTAATCATCAGACCACACAGTGATCAGTGAGAAGATCAAACAGGTTTAAATCCAGCAAAAACTGAGAGCGTTTATGGGAGGAAGTGCTAATTGTTTAGTTTTTTACTTCAAATATGAATATGGGGAATTTTCCTGGGAAGTTTGTTGCTGGAAGCAGAGCAACTGAAGAAGTCATTGTTGTTAAACCTGTAAGGAAGTGGTGTCTGACAGGGGAGAGATGTGTAAAAAATCTAAAGGTAGAAAATAAACTGTATGAAATCAAAAGTTAAAGTGCCGTACATTCACAACCGACAACAAGATGGATAGACGAGTTTAAGCAAAAGTTAGCTCCTTCATTTACAAACAAAAATATACACTTTCATTCAAGTGAAAGTTGATGACTTAATAATAGGTGATATGATCAAAATGAATCTATGTATATATATTCATGTATGTATAGACTCAAAAAGGTAGTGTTTAGTTAAATCTTCAGAAGATTATAGATGCATGTGGCCGCAGCGCTTCCCTCAAGGAAGTTAACAAAGCTGAGCCGTAAAAACACTGAGTAGGACGCTCAGCGTTTCATCTCTTTAGTCCAGAAAGGAATAAATCATAATCAGAGTTCCTGAGAAAAAGGAGCAAAGAGTTAGAGGTGAGGTCACGCTTCACTTTTCCCGATAATCTTACTCCCTAATTCCTTCTAAGATTTCAAAAAGTCACATGTTTCAAATGCTTGTGGTCTCTGCTGAAACTTATACATATATACAGTATATATATATCTACACAGTATATATATACAGTATACATATTTGATTGATTATTTGATTGATTGATTGATTGATTGATTGACTGAATTTATTTTTGTGTCATGCACACAAAGTGCCCAACCCTCATGGGCTTATAAAACACCAGAACATTCAGTTGCAGTGGTTTACATTAACATTTCATAACATTACAAAGTTGCAGGCTCCTTTCACAGTTCAGTCTTGAACAGCGTGTTCTGTCTTTTCTCCCAGGCTTTACAAATAAAATCTGCTACAACAAAAATTCCTTTTTTAAAACACAACTCAAGTTTTTCATAATCGTCCAGCCAAAAGAAATCAACGTAAATTGAGGACTTTTTTTTTTAAAAGAACATCCCTTATGTCATCATACATCGGACAGTAAAACAGAAAGTGAATCTCATTTTCAAGTTCACCTAACTCACTCGACAAACAAACTCTGTCTTCCTCTGGAATGGCATTAAACCTGCTGGTCTCTAAAGCTAAAGGTAGTGTTCCTGAACGTTACTGTGCGCAGAGGGATCTCTGTCTTTTGTTTAAATAAAACTTAACATAGGCTTCTACACTGTAGCCATCCTTTATGAGACAATAGGTTCTTAGTTTTGGTTTACACTGTATATCTTCTCTCTGTACATAAGAAACATATTACTCTTAATCTCCTGAATATCACAAGGTAACTTATTTAGATAAATAAAGGACATACAGATTTCAACTCATTAGCCCAAAGATGACAATGAGAGGTTTCCCAAATAAAGATCTTTTTAGTGAGTCTCTGATCCGACATCTTAACAAGTCTTATCCAAAGCCGAAGCATTTCATATTTATGTCTGATGTTTGGAGGCTCCCATCCCATATCTCCATTCACAGCAAGAACTGGCTATATATATATATAAATTGACGATATATAGTAATATATATACTGTATGTATATATATACATACAGTATATATATTTGTCTGCCAAACAAACTTGTCAATTGTTGTTAGTTAAACCCAGAACAAAGAGGAAGAAAGCAGAATTTGTGGTTGGAATGATGCAAATGTTACAGCGTCCAGTGGCCAAATGACAGATGATTGCACAAAATCAGTAACATAACAACAAGAGTTACATGACCTCAGACATTTTTAAATGAATGCAAAAACTATCAACTATAACATGTCAACAAATACTACTTTTCATCCATGACCTCTGCCGACAAAGAGTCTTTTTTCTTTATCCAAAGCTGCAGAATACATCTGCTTGGTTAAATATCTCTGTTTGGATATAAAATAGCCAGTGTGTCTGCTCTCCTTTCAAATTCTGTACACATTTTTTTTGCTATTTTCCTATAGCGAACACAGAACCTGTCAGCAGAAAAGTGTTTGTGTGGATTTGCTGTGGCAGGGATGCCTTGTTTTGAACGTTACCTCTTCATACACCCAGCATGAACAAAATACTAACTTTCAACACATGTAATCTCTGTGGTTTTACTTGATCTCTGACAGTATGCTTTGTTGGTATTCTGTGAATAAGTGCACCTGTTTCTGTGAGTCAACAGCAGCATGCGTTTCAGTACTGACATCACAAGGACTCACCAGACTCCCTCTCACTTGTTGTTTTGTCAAGCAAACATCTTACACCTGAAATCAAAGAAGGAAACGACATTTGAATAACACCACTTGTAAAATCCTTATCTACTTTTTTAAGGGTTGCAGTTTTGACATCTGATTTTTTGCGTCAGACTTTTTAATTTTGTTTACCAGTAGCATCATCACAGTTTCGATTCCCAATCTGAAAAAATGGTTGACATTTTGTCCATTTTGTCCTTTGGCACCATGTTAATTTTGAAATATGAATCTGGTTATAAAAAGCATGCTTTTGTTTTATTGTGACAATGAGGGATTAAACAAAGGTAGAGGGTCCACGTGGGGCAGCTGTGACTCAGTTGGTAGAGTCGTTCGTTTCTCAACCGGAAGGACGGGGGTTCAATCCCTCAGCTCCTCGGGCAAGACACTTAACCCCTAGTTGCTCCTGCTGCTTCATCGACAGCGGTGTATGAATGTGTATGAATGGGATTAGTTCTGATGCTCACTTTACACAGCAACCTCTGCCATCAGTGTTTTATTGCGTGTCAATGGGTATGTGTGACCTCCGGGTGTAAAAGCACTTTGAGTAGTAAGAAAACTAGAAAAAGCGCTATACAAGCTCAAGTCCATTTACGTGCAGAGCAACTAAAATGATTGATGATTGAAGACTAAACAAACCAAAAAAAAAGCTTACTAGAAACACATTCTGAAATCAGAAAGTCAAATAAAAGGAAAAAAAAATCCTCAAACAGGGAAAACGGTAAAAAGTACAAAATCTCTAAAGAAAAGATTGGCAGGTAAGACGTAATGGAGGTAAGGAACACAGAGACTAAATACGCAGGGCAATCAAACATAGGTGAAACTAACATGATATATGTGAGAACAATGAGGGCAATCAAAACTGGAGGGAAACACACAAAGGCTGGATGTAACACTGCAAATGATACACCGGCAAAAACTTCAAAATAAAACAGGAAACACTTAAACCTTAACCCAAGAATATGGACAGAAAAATACACATGAGGGAAGAACAAGGCAAAATAAAACAGGAAACAAAATCTGAACCATAAATTCAGGAAAAAATGATTGGAAAAAGAAAATGAACACAAATAATTCAGCAAAAGGTGCATTGCATTGTGAAATTTGACGAATGAGATCCAATAATCCTCCTTTGGATCTATAAAAATGTTGATAAACTTATATAAGAAAATAACAGAAGAGTAGCTCTTCCTGCAGGGAAAAATAGAGATAGCTATACAACAAAGGGGTTAAATACACTGTTGCTTCCCTCATTATAAAGACAAATACAGAGGTCAGTGGTGCAGATACCAAACACCGACTCTACAAAGTGATTTAAATAAGTGTTATGTTCACATGAGCCATCTTTCACCTCATTGTTTGTGTGTGAGCGCATGTGTGGCATACACAAAGAGAAAAGCAGAGGCATGAAAGCTTGACCCCTTCAGTGAGGAGATGTGATGACGCTGTGATACTCAGGGGGAAATCTCGCTGGCATGGTTTGGGTCGTCATGTCCCCTTAGAGTAAAGGGTCACTGGTACTCAAAACAACGGAATTCTGAGTCATCAGCTCTATCCTATCATGTCCCAGAGCGTTCTCTTCCAGGACAAAAATGTCCCCATGCATTGGGCACGAGGTGTCACTGAATTGTCGGATGTGTATAAACATAATGTGAATCACATCCTACTGCCTTTGCACCTTTATATTGTCACCCTTTTTTTGTGAACTCTAATTTAGCTTTTGGCAAATAGAAGCTTTGTGTGTGAGTCACTGGGAGATGCAGACTTTATCCTCTAAGTGAAGTTAACATTTATGACAAGAAAATGTGTGAAAATAGACCTCCCAAGCCAGTTGTCACTGTTTACACCAGGTTGTTTCCCATTGGAGGTTTAGAGGTCATGGTCAGTTAAAACACAAGGCCACCGTAAGGGAGTAAAGGTTATATAACACAGGTGAACAGATATTTAACACCTATTCGCTCAAAGTGTTGGTTTAGTCACTAGGGTTACTGGACTCTGGTGTATATAAGCACCTGGAGAGACAGTCGCTTGCTCTGGACAGCAGCCATGGACCTGCTTAAGATTCTGCTTGCTGTTGTCTTGTCTCTGGGGGCGGCTTCAGCAGCCACTGTAAGTTTGCAAAAGTGTTATCTTACAAGAATTCATAGATGTATGAATCAAGCTCGTGATTAGCATGGAGTAACAATTCTGTCATTTACAATTTGATCTATTCTTCTGTTCTTTGACTCATTTTGTGGTGATAAACATTCTCTTTTGGGATATAAATTTAAAAATATGATCATCCTTCACTTAGATTTATCATGACATTACATTACCACTTATTATCTACTGTGGTTTCAACTTATCAGCTGCTCAAACACATCGTCACAGACGTTTTGCACAAAAGAGAACTTGCACAATTAATAAAAAGACAGATAAAGAGGAAATGAGTAAAGTGATGTAATGTTTAGATGTAATGGGTCAGTGTAGCTAACAGTTGATCATATCCTGAACAGTGATAAGAGGGACTTGACTTTAGCCATCTTGCTAAAATCAACACTTTTTTTGTCAGCTCTATAGAAGGCTATCTGTAAATTTCCACTAAGGCAAGTTCATTTTATAAAGCAACAATTACAGATAGAGTGACTCAAAATGCTTTACATGGTTAAGGAGGTTAATTTTCTACAATGTCACAGTTTGTTGGTTATTCACTGTTTTCTTCTGTCATTGTATGACCCCAGCTTGGTGCGGTACAAACAGAAGGGGGCAGTGTTCAGGGACGAAACATCCCCCTTGGTCTGTTCCGCTCTGTGGATGTTTTCAAAGGAATCCCCTTTGCAGCCAAGCCTGAAAACCTTGAGAAACCCAAACCTCATCCTGGCTGGAGTGGTGAGTGAATACTTGCCTTGAAAAAACACACTGCAATTATCTTCTTTTTTTGATGAGAAGAAAAGAAATGGTCAACATTGTTTTGATTCCCAGGTATACTGAAGGCTACAAAGTTTGCTCAAAGATGTCTGCAGATGAGCATGCTCCAGACTTCCAGTTTTGGCAGTGAGGACTGCCTCTACCTCAACATCTGGGTTCCTCATGGCAGACAGGGTAGCTTTTTCTTTTTTGTACATCAATTTTAGAGTTGTTGATAATGTAGATGTTCTTGCTTGTGAATAAAAAGTCTTCTCTTTTTTACCACAGTGTCGTCAAATCTTCCAGTTATGATCTGGTTTTATGGAGGAGGCTTCATGGTTGGCGGTTCAATGGGGGCAAATTTCCTAAATAACTACCTGTACAGCGGTCAGGAGATTGCAGACAGAGGCGATGTTATTGTGGTGTCTGTGGGATACCGTGTGGGAACTTTGGGCTTCCTCAGCACGGGGGACTCTGCTTTACCTGGTAAAGACAATTCATGGCACTTTTGAGCTAGGATGATGTGCTCTGGGATTGACTTTTGTTACCATGGCAGGAAACTTGGGTTTGTGGGACCAGCATGCTGCCATCACCTGGGTGCACAAGAACATTCGTTCGTTTGGTGGAGACCCAGAAAACATCACCCTCTTTGGAGAGTCTGCAGGTGGAGCTAGTGTCAGCTTCCAGGTGAGAGGCCTGAGTAGAAACCCAGCACCACCGCTTATTACACCATATTTCCTAATGTTTAATATGACAGAGAGCATCACAACACACAAGCACAATACTCACTTCTTTGTTTTTGATCTAAATGGGAATTGAATTCCCTGAAAAGTGTCACTTCTACATCTTAAAAAAAAAAAACCTAGGCCAGGTCAATCTGCCAGAAAACACAACTACAAGTACTAATATCATATTCCATAAATGTATCCCTACTCAGAGTCTGTCCCCCCACAACAAAGGGCTGGTCAAGAGAGCCATCTCCCAGAGCGGTGTTGCTTTCTGCCCGTGGGCTATGAACAAGAACCCACGCAAGGTTGCAGTGGAGGTATGTCATCGTGTATCGGACTTTTGTCTCTAAGAAAGAAGTCCTCATTTTAAATATATAGGATAAATTGCATTGTCTTTTTGAATCTAATTATAAAACAATCTGTTTGAAATGAAAGTCTTTGGAATTAAAAATGTGTTGTTACTCACTTTGTCTGACACCTACCCTGCGCCAGGGCTGACAGGCATTTTAAATAACTATATAGAAATAATCTTTCTTGTCACTGGTGGTCTTGAATGCTTTTGTGGGTCATAAAGAGGCATCGGTATGAATATCAGTCTTTTTTTATAACCAGCTAAATCTCCTTACAGGAGCTTTAAATACTGCTTTATTATCATGGACTCAGGTTGCTGAGAACGTTGGCTGCCCCACTGATGACAGGATGGTGGCCTGTCTGAAATCTACTGATGCTAAGACTCTCACTATGGCTGCTCCCCGCATCGTACAAGGATCCCCAGATAGTGAGCATAGTTTTCTGTCATAGGCGAAACAAATTCAAGGTTTAACAACTTTCTTATAAAATGTATAGATGGTAATCAGAGTTTGCAAATTATGTTGTGCTTTTGAACTACTTTGGCATACAAAAAGTACATTGAATAAAAAAAGAGCTCAAACATGCATTATATAAACCAAGAATACAATACAAAATTGTCCATGATATAAAGTGCCACCCTGCTTATTCTGTGTTAATTTATCTCAGATCCTGGTGTGATGAACCTGCTTCTGTCTCCTGTTGTTGATGGTGACTTCCTCCCCGATCATCCCGCCAACTTGTTCCACAACGCTGCTGACATCGACTACCTTGTAGGGGTGAATAACATGGACGGACATCTTTTCACCTCAAAGGATATTCCTTCCGTGGGTAACAAGAATGAAGACACTTCTGTGTAAGGCTGATTCATCATCAGAGAGATGTGGTTTTGATTTGTGGGCCCCTCCAACTCTTAAAGCAAAAACAAAAGAGGTGGTACGTAAAAAGTTTTTTTCCTTTGACAGAGCCTTGTACTTGTTTTTATCTGCAGAGAAGATGTAAAGAGGCTCCTTGCTGCTTACACCAAAGAGTTTGGAAAACATAGTTTGGAAGTCGCCTTCCCTGAATATGCATCAAACTGGGAATCATCACCCAGGCAGGACACCATCAAGAGGAGCGCTGTGGACATCGGGACTGATTACTTGTTCCTGGTTCCTGCACAGATTGCAATCTACCTGCATGCTGATCACGCCAAGTGAGACCAAACTGCTTCTTTCTTTTTCTTTGAAATTTTATTTTAGTTCCGGCATATGTTTATTTTGCCTTAAGAGGTGAACCTAACAATTTGAGATTCGCGAGAACAATGCTGTTCTTCTGCCTGTTTGAAAGATAAACTTCAGACTTATGTTCAGCAACTCTTCTGTCAACAAAACAGAAATAGGCTTTTTGAAGAGCAATGAACCAAGACGGCTCTTATCACTCAGAAACAGCCTTCAGTCTGTACACAGTGACAGATCACTCGTTCTGTAAATATGTAAAATGCTTCAGTTTACAAAATTGCAATCAAAACTTTGGTAGCCCTAAATGCAGAGTGCACAAAACTACTAGAGGTCAGATAATAGCCAATTTGTTCGAAGATTGGGATGTATTTATGGATTCACATGGTTGCCACAAAATAACTCTACGTGGCCATGAGCCATTGGTTTGTGGTTAATGTACAGTCCTTCTTTTATGCCTTTGCAGGTTGAAGTTCAGATTGTTGACAAAAGCAATGCTGGACAGTATCAGGCAAAACACATTCTGAAGGGGACATGATAAAATAAAACACAAGGCGTTGTTTAATTCTATAATTTTGTGTCTTGTCCTGGCTGTGAAAAAACAAATATTTAGTAAATTCTTTATCTCCGAGGTCTGGACGTACTTTCTCCTACCTGCTGTCTGAGCCCAGTTTGTTAGCCGGACCGGGCAAACCCTACCATGACTGGGTGGGATCTGACCACGCTGATGACCTGCAGTATGTGTTTGGCAAACCCTTCACCACACCAAAGGCTTATGGGGACAGGCAGAGAGACTTGTCTGGCTATATGATCGCCTACTGGACTAACTTTGCAAGAACTGGGTAAAACAGACTCTGCATGCACGTGTAACATTATGTGTGAGCATCATTTTACCACAAATTAACAATACTGTTCTAAGTGATTAATCTTTTTTTTATACCAGGGACCCTAACAGTGGAAACTTGAAGGTGCCTGTGATCTGGCCTGAATTTACCAGCAGTGGACAACCATTCCTGAACATCAATGCTGAGATGAATGACAGCTCCATCGGACAGGAAATGAGGCTTCGTTTCGTTCGTCTTTGGACCAGCATCCTTCCCAGCCTTCCATCAGAACGTGTAACACAAGCTCAGTGATGTTTTTTTTCTTCCACTTTTGAAATAAAAGAATGCATACATAAAAAGGAGGGGAAACAATTCCACCTTTTGATGCCTCCATCAGTAATGAAAAAAGTCCAATTCTTTTCAATTTAACTGGATATCCCAAAATGTGTATGAATAATTCACATCAAGTCAAACTGGTGGGATTTGGGCATTGGCATTAGCAAACTGTCAATGGGTGCAATGGGTTTATTAATAATGCCAGCATGTCACAATGGCACTTGTAATATAATTGTAACAAAGTAATATTACCACTAAGCACAACACTTTGAGAGCCTTTTCCCTCACCAGGTACCTTCAGATAAAAATGATATATTATCCACAGAAAAAGAATGTCAGAGAGTTATAGTGACAGATTAGTGCTGGCATGAACTGTGCAGGCTACATTAGGAATCAGCACGCCAACTGGCTATGTGAGTAGTTTTCATCAAGCGTCTTTCATTAAACCACTGCCTACTTCACAAATTCATGCAGATTAATTTGCTCTGCCACTTTTTGCTTTGACACCGAATAAAAGAGCGTAGAGAGTCCTAACAGGGGGCCGCCATACCTGGAGTCAGTAAAAGCCTGAGGATAATATTCATCATGTCTAAAACCATTCAATGCTAGGTATGGTGGATTTCCTTGAGCAAAGTCTGCAAAGTAGCAAACCTATAAAGAGTGCATCATTTAAAATGCTCCAGAAATTGCTACCGAAACCGCAATTGTTTATGGTTATTGTTGGATTAGGTCATCATACATGAAGTCACCAAACTCCCCTTCATGAGCAGGGCACTGATTATATGCAAACACCTATATGGAAGTGCCATTTAGAGCCTTTAAACACATTGTTAAATATTACTGTTTGAAGGTTATATCAACCTCTTGGATTGAATGTTTTCTTTAGAGCTGCAAATGAGCTTTTTATATGTACGCTCGTAGAAGAGGGTGAGAAAGCTGTTATTGCTCAGGATAGTGAGAGGCATCATGAGAAGATTATGGGCTGCTGGGTTATTTTACGTCAGTGGAATCCTTTGCAATAGGACCTTGCCAGTTACCGTATATATGTGGTCTTGTTCTGCACTCTTACATCTTGTTTTTGTATGATTTCTTCACATCCTCCATGCAACACTGTTGTTGCAACCCCATTACAACATTTGACTTTTTTTACAGTACTACTCATTATCCTCCCCATTTCTATCCCAAATTCCTCCCTTTAATGTCAGAGAATATATACAACATTTTTTGTAGTAAAAACATCTTACGGTTAATAAGACGGACTCCCTCGGTGGTCATATCATACTGGTACAACTGTCTTCAAGAGCATTTACCCTTCAATTCCCAAATAATTTCACTTTCAATGATCTTTAACCTTCCTGCATCCTTCAATCTCCTACCTTTCAGATTTGCTTTAACTTTGATAATAGTGACCACATATTATATCCCTAACGTCACTGCTTATTACACCTGCTGCCCTTTTTCACATTGCATGCATTTTTCACTTTAAGTGTTACGCAAAATGTGGCTCTTCTTTAATCTTCGACCCAATTTCATCACTTCCCAAGAAGGGCAAGTCATCATTTACTTACTTTTCCTTTTAAGCTTTCATTCTCTTGACTTACTATTATTTCATTTCATATGTTTTATTATGTTCTTTTAAAGCAGTACAATGTAGAGGAATACTTTCTTTTAAGTTTTGCCTTTACAGAATGAAAAGGTGCAGGAGGAAGAAAAACTTATAAACCTGCCCTTTTACAAGTAAAAAATGATTAACAAGTAGAAATCACTCACTAGTATTCACACCAGCCTTGCTTTTTCCATGGAATACAAACTGTGTTTTAATCTGGGTGGGTGTGATGTGGTTAACACTGGTGTATTGTGGGAAAAGGGCAAACCTCTTGATTACCTGCATGTTAGTCACCAGTGGTAGAGAGCCAATAAGCAGCTTCTACTGTATGTGTCCATATGAGCTCTCATCAGCAGGGTGGTACAGAGAGGGTTGTAGTCCTTGCCACGGCGGCCATGTGTTTCAATTCGACCTTGGCCCTTATCTGCATGTTGTCTCCCACTCTTTCCTCCGAACATTTCAGGTCCCTCTTCAGCTGCGTCCAAACCTCCTCCCCTATAAATATATTATACCAGGGGATTCATCACCAAAACAGCTAAGAAAATATGGAAGACGCTTGTCAGATAATCATGAATGATTATACTAACTTCAGTATTTGCTCAGGAGTTTTCAGGTATTTCAGTGTACATTTTCTAACAACGTTTTACTCTTACCCCCTTTATTTGAACCCTCCTTATATTTTCGAATGCCATGCATTTGTCCAGCCCAACCTCAAGACTGTTTCAAATCTAAATAAATGGGACAAGATCACATGACAAAGATACACAAATGATCAACCGGTCAGTACTACAGGGGGTATTCCCAACTACCTGGAAAACCGCAATTGTAACTCCCATATTCAAGTCAGATGACCCTCTGAACATATGCAACTACCGCCCAATCAGTATTTTACCTGTGTTTTCCAAGGTTGCTGAGAAGTGTGTATCAGAGCAGCTTGTTTCTTTCTTGAATAATGGTCCATTTACTCTTCACCCTATTCAGTTTGGTTTCAGGGCCCATCACTCTGCAGAAACAGCTAACTGTTTCTTTTTAGAGACAGTCAGAGCAATGGTTGACAAGGGAGGTGTTGTTGGTGCTGTGTTTTTAGACCTTCGTAAAGCTTTCGATACAGTCAACCACCAGGTCCTAATTTCCAAACTGTCTGCTTTTAACCTCTCCCCGTTGGCACTCAAATGGTTTGAGTCATATTTAACTGGTAGAAGTCAGTATGTTTCTGTAAACAACCAACGTTCATCAACTCTTAACTTACGCACTGGGGTACCACAAGGATCGATACTTGGCCCGCTTTTGTTTAGTTTATATATTAATGATCTGCCGTTGGTTTGCCCTGATATCAAAACACAAATGTATGCGGATGACACCGTAGTATATGTGCATGCCAAGACAAAACATCTGGCTGCTGCTAAACTCACCGCAGCCATGGATGAGATAACCAACTGGCTTAACCGTTCCTGCCTTCAACTTAATGTAAATAAAACTGTAGGAATGTTTTTTACAAAAAGACCATGTAACATTGTTTCGAATATAACTATTTCTGGTCAAAACATTAGTATTGTGCCGCAATTTAAGTATCTGGGCATCATTATTGATTCTAATCTTTCTTTCAAAGCACACATTAAGAAAGTGTGCAATAGGGTCAAATTTAGCCTAGCCAATTTTAAATATATTAGAAATGCACTTACTTTTAATGCTGCCAAACTGTTTATGGATGCCATGATTATGTCACATCTAACATACTGTATGACAAGCTGGGGACAAACTAACAGCTTATCATTAAAGCCATTAGCAACTCTCTACAAAAAAACCCTTAAAGTGTTGGACCAGAAGCCGAACAGTTCACATCATTGTATTATAATAAACAATCGTAAACTGCTGAGCTGGGAAGATGTAATCAAATACAAAAACATCTGCCTGGTCTACAAAATTCTGCATAACACCGCTCCTCCTCCTTTGAACTCATTCATATCCCAACATAACAACAGCAGTCAGATCACTAGAAGCACCACACGAGGTGACCTTCTTATTCCATTTAGGAAAAGCACATTCGGTCAACTATCATTTTCTGTTAGAGCTATACAACACTGGAATTCACTGCCCACCATTATCAAAGATATACATAGATACTCCACATTTACAATACACGTTAAAACATGGCTGTCCGACAACTATAACTGCACACATTAATCTCTGTCAGATGTGATGTGTGTTCGATGTGACATGTTCATTGCTGCTGCCGCTCCATCTCTGCTGCCTGCCTCCATGTTATGTCTTGTATGTACTTTAAATGTGGCCTCTGTGATTGTTCTTCTCCCATGCCTCCCCTGTGTTGACTTTGTTGCATGCACTACTTCTTTGTTCGCTTTGTGCTTGCTCCAATTGTGTGTGGCATGTTGTATGTATGTATGCCTTTCTTTCTTTTGCTTAGGCCTTTTTGTAACTGCAAATGTAATGTAATTTATTGTATTTTAATTTTTAAATATGCATTTTAGGTTGCCGATTTGTTTACAACTGGCCGGGGACTACAGCTGGAAATTAGTCGCAAAGGCTAAAGCTGCTCCTTTTATTGTAAAAGGGGACTGTCCACGAAACAATAAACTAATAAACTAAACTAAACTAAAGATGATTTGTCAAATGACACACAAAATGAATGTGACATGACGGAACATCTTATCTTCACCTCATCTTATATCACTCCTTTAAGTCTGATGTCTCCTAAGACTCGAAAAGGGTTCAGTTATCTTCTGCAAAACACTGCTGGTGTAAATGTCCTTCAGAGGGCCACTTTTTACTTGTTTTCTGTGATTTTATTTCAGGGCCTGTTTTTCCCCCCGTCCCTCACCAATTGAGTCAGTAGTTCTCAGTCTTTTTTTCCTTGAGTATTTCTACTTCTACTTCATGAAAAAGGGGTGTACAACTGGTGGGTCACGGAGCCCTTTTCAGTAGGTGATGAAGGTGGGCCTGAAAAAGAAAATTGTGTCTAAAATTCGGTGAAAAGCTTTTTAAACACGTTTGTTTTGTTCTGCTTCTTCATTCTGTCACTTTTTTTTTCAGAAAATCCTGCATATTGCTGCCATAAATAGAAAAAAATGCCCTTGGGGGCATGAAACCAGAACCCTCTAGGGCGGTGGTTTCCAACCTAGGGTCCCGGCCCCCCTAGCAGGGGCACCTAAGATTTCACGGGGGGCTTGAGGCTCAGTCTGCTCTGAGGTTGTCAAGATTAGATTTACACATATTAAATAAAATCATGTTAAAACATTACAGGGGAATTTGTACAAAGGTCTTTTGGTAAGAATAAGTGTGTAAGCATATTCTGATAGAATTTTATCAATGAAAACGACAAAAATGTATGTTCATTTTTGAAAGCAATGTATCACTTTTTTCGTTTGTGTGTGTGTGTGTGTGGGGGGGGGGGAAAGGAAAAAAGGTTGGAAACCACTGCCTTTGGGAGTCTGAAGGCTCCAATGTCTGGCTCCGCCGGAGCTCAAACATAGCCTACAAAAATGACAATTCAAGAGATTCCCAGAGGTTTGTTTAAAAAAGGCCTGAACACATCTTTCATAATGCAGCTATACCCTTTATGATTTTGGTGAGCACCTTGAGCATAATGGCTAGAATTTAATGTCAAACATACATTCCCACAATTAGGAATATGAGGCTGGATGATGAGCTTTTGTCTTGTCTCTGCAGGATGCCCTAAAGGTCAACAGTTTTACTGATTATAAGCTCTCCTGTTTAATCTGCCCTTAGGTAATAACTGCTGCTGCTCCACTCTGACCAGCCTTTTCACTTTTATATGGGCACTTTCTATTCACACTTAATTACTTGATCAGCAGCTTTTCAAGGAGCGTTAGCTGAAATGTGATAGAGTAAGTGTAGGATCACAGGCACATAAGGCTTTTGTATCTTATGTTGCTGAGCACTTATCATTCAAACAAAGGAGTAAAATGTATGCATGTCCACTTGTGGCTTTTATACCGTAGGCTATAAGACATAGTAATTTGTTAATATTATTTTCAAGAACTTATTTTCTCTTTTGTGAACTAAACACATTTGTGATCTTTTTTTTCAAATTATCGTGTCATTTAATAGAATAATTGTAGGCCCAAAGCAGTTTGTGCTGCATTTGGTGCCATACAAATAACATAAAGGCTAATAGGCTACTGATAATTGAATTATTATTATTATGCAGCTTTTTCTGTAAAATGCCAACTCTCACTTGAATGGGACACTTGTTTTAAAAGATGGCAGTAAAAAGCAATGGCTGCTAACAGCGACTTTGCTGTCAAACAGTGATCTAAACACGTGTGGGAGTTTTGCATAGGCTATTGCAAATAAAACTTGTGCTCCGGCCGTGGGTGTGGCGCATCTCGGATCCTTGACTCCCGTGTCAATGAGTTGTAACTTCCGGATGGCACATCATATTAGAAGTGTCCGATGCTCTAGTGAACTAAAGCTTGGACGGGGACTGACGAAAGCCTCAGTGAGGAGGAAGATGGACAGTCAGAACATGTGCAGTGGGAAGGCAGCTGCTCTTTTTGCCCTGGGCGCAGGTGCATCGCTTTTCTTCCGTGGAGGCGAAGAGCTGATTGACCAAGCAGACATCCAGTCCCCGATATGGAGAGAAACATGTTTTCTAATCCGGGCAGTGCTCTGCATCATCGCCGGAGTTTCTCTCCTCGCCTTATGCTGGCTCTACAAACTTCTCTTCTGCCCCCTGGAGCTGCTGAAACAGCCTGATGATGTTGGATACATCGCCGAGGACGGTCGCTCCAGAGCCCGGGCTGCAAACGAGGTCCGCCGCAGGAGGAAAGTTGGAGACCTGCCTCCGGTTTATCCGAACGGCTGGTTCCGAGTGCTGGACTCACACCTGCTGGAGAGGGGCGAGGTCAAAAACGTCACTGTTGTAGGTATGATGTTTATATGTAAGCATTCCACTGCTCAAAATAAGGAATTATAACTTAACTAAATCAGCTGTTTCCACAGTCTTTGCCTGTTTCTTTAGCCATAATAAAGTCTGTGATGCATTCCACTAACTTTAGTAGTCACGATATTGAAATAATTTAGCATGTAGGCCTACAACTTATTCGTCAGCCCCTCCAGACTTATGAGACAATATTTTTTTCTAACACCTTAGTCTAAATTAAGAACAGAGTAAGGGTAGCCTTCCTTTAGAAGATAACCTACCAAGTAAAGTCAAACCGCTCAAATAGTGTGGGAAGGTGTCGAAAAAGATGCTGACACTGCACTCCTGTTAACCTGAGCTTTGTCACAGGTGAGGATAGTGAATCACTACCCTGAGTTCTTACAACAGGTTTCTTGTGATGCCAATAAGCCTCGAGTGTACAGGGTGCATAACTTAACATTTAAAGGTAAAATGTCACTCAAACCAGCAAGTCAGGAAGGTTCAACATAAACATAATCAGGTCGTTTTCAGGTGCACAGAAGATGAATCAAGTCCTTTTAACATTTCAAATAAATATTTAAAAGAAGCAACAATTTGTTATATTCATAACATGCACTTCTTACTAAAGTAATGCAAAACCTTGCAATGATCTGAATCAGATCTTCTGCAACCCTGATACTTCCTGGTCTATCTGTCTCTGTTGGCCTTTTTCAGGAAGTAGTTAGGCAATATGGTTGCCATGATAAGAGATACACGCTCATATTGCAAAGTTTTGATTTGGTGTTAAGTTTGAAACACAACTGGCCGATTGTATGGGGGTTAGGGTGCTTAGCGACACTGTCTTTTTTTGGACAAAGCTTTATTGTTTCAGGTCAATCAGGCTTAAAATGCTTGACACCTCAAAGGTGTCATGTTACTGGAACGACGAAGATAAGCAGAATTATTACATAACAGTAGCTGTAAGTAGGTATTATTTTTAAGATCAATGAATCTGCTGATAACTGATTCATCTTTCAACAGAGGATTTAAAACAAAAAAGGAAGCCCAAGGTGCATCTTCTTAGTTCTTGTTTTGAGTCTTTTCACTGTTTCACCTCAAAGAAAAATAATGATGCAGCGAGGAGTCCTCGCCTGAGAGTTCAACTGTCATTACTTTGTTCATCCAAATCAAAATAGATCATGAAAACTGTCATTCAAACAGTTCATGTAGGGTGTTAAGTCTTAAAATAATCATGATGGGTTATAAAAAAATGTACAGTGTGTTCCCATAAGGACAATAACTAATCAGATCAATATTGGTTTTTTTTTGTACCAGGCTGTAAACATGTTCATTTCTGCAGTAAAAATGGGCATTTTTGAATGGATGTGCATGTGACTTTCATGGCTCTGGGAGCTGGCCTCAAGTGGACACTCAAAGAACTGCATTATTTTGCACTTTCGCATCGGCTTCATTTTTCAATACCGGAGGTTGCCGCTTTGTTTACACATACAGTTTATCCAAAGAATTATTAGGAGTTTTGTGCATGTGTGAAACACCCTGATCAATGATACGACAACTTATCATTTACAGCTTTGAAGCTTTTAATATGTCACATCTGTGTCTCTGTTCTGCTTAATTTTGTTGCAGCTCTGTTACACAGTTTATATTTGAATCTAATATGTGATTTTATTTTGGTATGTTTCCATTGGCACACGTAACTCAAACAGATTTCACACTTTTAGATGTATTCCCGTGTTGATTTGCTTCGGTCTGTTTGATCTCTTCACAGAGTTTCTTTGAGTTGGAGTTCAAAAAGGTTTCAAAGAGCGCGAGGTGCTTTCATATTTCCGTCACATCACCTGCCAGAAATAAACAAACAGAATATGAAAAGTGTTCCACCTGGAAAAATGCACACCAGTAAAAAGAGACACCTGCTCTTGTAGAGTTTCTCAGCATACCATATAACTTAAACAATTTGATCACAACTTACAATGATCTTCTACTCAATAATGAGTCATTTAATCTTTGAATTATTTAAAAGATCCCCATGAAATTGGTATGAAGATGTCAAGGTGACGCCTAGTGCAGGAAATCTGTGCATTTGATTTCGATTGATGGATAAAAGCCATAACTTGGGAAATAACTTTTCATTTATCAACTAATTAGTTTATGGACTTATCACATCAATAAAAATAACCCGTAATTATTTGATTTAACAGCTAAAGGTCCACTTGTTACCTTTTTTCAGAGCTCTAAGTTCTGATCCCTGGTCTTCATTTGCAAAGGCAGTTTTCTTTGTTACAATGAATCTCTTAATGTGAGCTCAATGATAGCAGTATCTTAAAGTACTGTGAATTATAACTGATATAGTGTTGTAGTTATGTTTCATAAAGTTCTTGGTGCTTAGACTCTGCAGAGAGATATTGTAATCAAAGCGTGTCTTTAGAGTGGTGATACTGATGGTAGAGATGGAAACTGAAGATATCTGCTGAGGGCGATGCAATGATGACGCTGAGCAAACTGTAAAGACTGAGCATTTGAAGAAGAAAGGCATGCATCCAATCACACTAATAATGTTGTGGATCTGTCTTGAATAGTCTTGAAAAATAGTTTGAGGTAGTCTTTCTCCAAGACATAGACAGGTCTGGGTAAAAAAGACAAGACGAGCATGAGTCCTTAAAAAATAAGTCCTGAGACCCGTCCACAGATCTTTGCTATTAGAACACTAATGCATGTTGGATAACATAAATCTAATTACTTTCTTTCTTTTTCCAAAAGGTTGCCTTTCTGTCTATGATGATATATAATATAATATACAGACGGTGCAATGATAGAATATTTTTTGCACACATCTCCTCCTGTCCTTTTGAGCACAAATTATTCCTCCAGCGCCGGAAAGATTACTGTCCTAAATTCTGCTGAACCAATTTCAAAACTTGGCCTCCTTCAGGATCTGCGTCCTGCTGTGAAGGCCTGCTCATCTGGCCCTTTTCTCTGCACTCATCCTTTTTATACCAGATATTAAATTCTGCCCTGTGTGTCTTTTCCCCTGTGCTGTTCTTGCAACTTTGCGCTGCCGATCATTTCTGCTCAACGACAGTCTCGGGTCAGCAGCACAGTGCTGTGTCACCCCTCGTTCGGCGGAACCTGATTTTGGATTTCTCAGAACTTTACTACAGGGTACCCTGACTAGGCAGGGCTAGAGCTGGCTCTGCGGTTACTCTTAGCCACGTTCACCCAGCCTGTGCTAATCTGGGAGCAATTTGAGTAGTGCAGGTCAGCCAAAAGTCAAGCCTATATAGTTCATACAGTAGGTGGAGGTCTCAACATGTGGTGTCAGACTCAGTCTGCGCAGCATCAAATGCCCTTTTTGGTTAAAGGATATGAAAATTTAAGATTTTGTTGTACTAAAGAAGACAGCATGGTAAACAGCAAAGCACTCTTTTTTTTTGTTGGTCCTATCAAAAATGTTGGCAGGGGGAATCTTTAATTGCAATGATGTATTGTAATATCAACTTTGTCCACAAGAGTGCATCATAACTCACATATTCAATGTGATGAAAATATCATGTTTTTTGTTTTACTTATAAACAAATTCAACTTTTTTGTACCTGTTTTTAATGATGAAGAAAGCTTTTAGAAAATGTTCCTGGGAACCTTTTTATTTTATTTATTTTTTTAAACCAATTTCTGCGGGGGGGGGTTCTGTCCCTTGCCTGTCTGGGCTTCCTTAGAATTAACCCGTTTTCAAATTCATTATCTCTATTTATTACATTTCTGCCATCCAAACTTACAGAATAATTTAAAAGATACTTAAAGGGATACTTCACTCATTTGCATTAAGCTTTGTATCATTAGAAACCTGGTAGTATTTTTTGTCATGCATCCCGCCTCATTTTCCCCTGAGACGGGAAAGCTCCTTATTTCTTGTCTGAAAAGGATCCTCCGATGACGCGAAAATCGTAATTTTGCGTCATGGAGGCTGCTGTGGTTAGAGGGGGTGAAACTACATCGCTAGTTCCTCATGCTTTCGACCACTGAAGCTACAGACCTATTACAGATCAGTGGGTGGGACCATAGACTGTTAAAAAATGGTGGGACCTCACTCCCAGAATCTAAAAGGAAAGTCCGCCATCTTGCTAGGAAGCTATGCTAACAGGCTCTGTGGAGAAAGCTGAGAATAACCGACAATAGCGAAAAAAGTATGTTTCAACTTCAAACTGATATGGATGAAGAGGATTTTGAAGGTCTTGTGCTCGAACTGGATGTTCGTGGCTATCTCTACGAGCTGCAATATAGCGACGAGCAGTTGAGGCTGATGGAGGAACAGGAAGCGGCTGTTTGCAGCCAGGAATTTCTAAGATGCCAGTTCCCTCTAGAAGAAATCTCGGAATCAGTTGAGGAAATGGCCGTATAGACTGTAAATAGAGCAATAGTGGCCTGCGGTGCTGTGCATTCTGGGAGTTGTTGTCTTTCATCCACATGAGCCAAAAATACACTTTCTGCCTTTCCTCGGTCAAGAAGGCACCAACTTCAAAATGTATTTCACATTTCTACTACATATATGACCCAATGTCAATACAGATTCATGTTTCAACGGGTGAAGTATCCCTTTAAATCCCACTGCTATGAGTGACTGATGCTAATCCCCTCTATAACAACATTTTGCTACTATTTTCCTGTGCACCCGTCTTTGGAGATGTATACAGAGTCATTGAAATGCCATTTGAATTGATTTGGATTATTCCAACAATCATTAAGCATTTTTTGTTCTATTTGATGTTATTTAAATTATCTAATCTTATTTGTCCCCTCCGTAACTGATCACCATAGGGGAGCAGGTGGCAGTGTTTCGGGGCCAGGATGGAAAGGCCTATGTGTTAGATGCTTACTGTCCTCACCTGGGTGCAAACCTGGCCGTGGGAGGACGAGTGATGGGAAGCTGCATAGAGTGCCCCTTTCATGGATGGCAGTTTGATGGGAACAATGGAAAGTGTGTGAAGATCCCCTATGCAGAAAAAGGTATGAAATGAAGATGTAAAAGCTTGTTGCACTGTCAAGAATTTCAGGCAATATTACCATGCCCCAGAGCTATGGAAGCTTTTTTGAGTCAAAATAAATTGTAATTTCAATCACTCTTTGACATTACCTGTCCATCAAAGTGCACATTTGAAGACTCTACTCTCATTCCCTTTTGTTTGCAGATGCTCCAAATAAAGAATATTGCAAGTGCGCTTCGCAAAAGATGCTACATTCTTTTTTTCTGTACCAATAAAAACATCAGGCCAACATTGATTCTTGCAGAAAAGTTTTGTGGGCCAGCAAAGATATTTAGAATCATACCCTGCGTGCCAAGAATAACCACAAAATCTGGACATATTTAGTGAACATCTTGACATAATCTTGTGTACAATGTTAACATTGTTCTTGAGAATGGCACTCGAGTGAGCTGACCTAAATGGACATTTTTCATCCTCTGGGGGGCACTAATATGCTAAGATAAACATCAAAGTTATGTTACTATAGTGCTCAAGCATTAGTTTAGCTTAAAGGTGCTGTGAGGAGTTTTTTGCTGGAAGTGAAAGACTAAAATACAGATGTCTCTATATGACCTACAAATTCAAATGAGACAATCTGAGAGAAGACTGATTATTTCTTTATAGTTTAATCATGTGCCTCTTACTCCTGCCATGGGGCAGATTTCAGTGGAGGCGATTAACAGCACCCTGCAACACAGCAGTTATAACATTTTTCAATGCCGAAGATTTATGATGAGATACACATTAGACTTTTAAAATAAAGGATGTGTTTTTTTTTTTTTAAAGAAAACACCACTTACACATGTACAGGACAAGATCAGGAAATAGAAGAATTGTCCAGCTTTGTCCACAGAGGGCGCCAACATTGCCAAACAACCCAGAAGTTCCACACAGGAGCTTTAAGATGTTCATAAACAGAAGTTAATAAGCAAGCATCATTTGTTGTCCAATTGTGAATAGACAATGGTAAAGTCGGTTATGTATTGTAACAAATTAATAATGGGTTAGTTGAGTGTGAAAATAAAGTGTCGGTCATTTAATGTGCTGACATTAAAGACTGTGATGATTCAGATTTGTGTTGCACTTTGTCATTTAGTGCCGGAGTTTGCCAAAGTGCGCAGCTGGCCCAGCTGTGAGGTCAACAGACAGATCCTGGTTTGGTTTCACTGTGACGGAGTCGAGCCTCAATGGACCGTCCCCGAGCTGCAGGAAATCACACAGGGCGACTGGGTGTATCGGGGGAGAACTGAACATTTCATCAATGCTCACATACAGGTGGGTGCGTAGTATGTGTAGTAGTTGTAGTTTATTTGTAGTACGTGTGGATGTGATTCAATATACACACCAAGAAAAAGTCTGTTTAAGTTTATTTAACATAAATTCACCATCGAACTCTTCCAGGCACAGTAGATGGTTTTCTCACTATGCATTAAACACACTCATGGTGGTGATCTCTTTTCTATTTAGGAAATTCCTGAAAATGCAGCAGACATCGCTCACCTTAATTACCTGCATACGCCAGGTCTTGTCAGCGGAGTGGATCTGCGTTACACCAAAAATAAAACCTGGGAGTTTTTACAGCATAACTGGAAGGTACAGAATTTAAGTTTACTATCAATAATCAAACAGTGAATACAACAAATGAAACATGTTCAGATTGTTTTGGGACTTTTTAGCTTTTAGAAACATAATTATCTAAAAAATACTGATTATAGCTTAGATATGTTATGTTTACTATGATATTTAATGGTACTTTAGTTAAACGCTTATATATCAAACGGATAAAGACAATCTGACTGTATATCAGGTCCCCTGAATGTGTTAAAACTAGATCAACAAGTTGTTTCTAATCACACAAACTCACTTTAAAATCAACAATCGGCAATCTAGGAAATAGCCTGTTAGCTAGTTAGCAGCTTGTAAGCTAAGCTCATCATACGGTCTCTCCTAAATCCAACGCAAAACTTACATTGTTGAACGTACTCAAACCTGAATATTACAGAGGGGAGGAACTTTACAGGCACATCAGATATTATGGAGATTCCCATAGGAATGAATGGACTCTCGGCTGACTTGCCTCCGTACACATACATAAGTGGAAACAGGGCGTAAAATGGTGCTGCACATATTTATGTTGGTGGATAGATGAATACTCACTCAGTATTTCCATGTGCTTTTTCTGTGTGTTTGCATGTGTGTGTGTTTTGGTGTTTGTGTTATTTAAGGCCCAATGGGAACCAGAGTCAGAGCCCAACAAGCATTGTTCAAAGATGTTGTTGAAACATGCCATCACTGTGTTTGGACGCCACTGCTCTCTGCTGGATGTCAATGTTGTGGCCAGACAGGTAGAGTCAAACTTTAAGTATGAATGCAGTTTTTAGATAACCTCTTTCTTACATTTTTCATTACCCTATCAGTTCCAATGAAATTAAAATATAAAGATATCACCCAAATTAATGTGAATGTATGTAAATGCATTGTTCAAAACAAATCACTGGGTTCCTGGTCAGATGAACACATTTTTCTAACCATTACAATTTCTATTTGATGAATGAATACCACAGAATCATTTTTTTAATGAACAACCCTAATTTCATGTAACTGTTTAACGTATCAATAGTGCATAAAACACGTTATATAAGTATTTAACTCACACTAATGATACATTATGTTTATGTTTCAGGTGGGTCCAGGAGTGGTGTTTCTGCAGTTTGAGCACAGTTTCCTGGGTCGGGGTGTCATCCTGCACTGTGTGACTCCAGTGGAGCCTCTGCTGCAGTGTGTCTCTCACATCATCTTCTACCAGTCGAACATCCCAGCTCTAGTGCCCAAGTTCATCCTCAGAGCAGAGTGTACTCAGGTAAGGCAAACTTAGCTTCTACTATCGAAACACAAACGTCCTTCATTATTGTGTCTGTTTTCACAAATGAACTCGTGAAAGTTTCCAGACAATTTCGACACAGTCAAACCCTGCTCATTTCTGGTATTGCCTTTCACATCAGTCTCTGTTCCCTCATTCACTTACTAGACTTCATGTGGATTTTTTATTATGGGCTTGCAGAAAAAAGTCAGATAAATGGTGTGTTACATTTGATCTCGGAAGTCAGAAATTCTGAGTTGCCAGTCTGATACGTCATCAGGAACGTCCCCTAAAGTCGGAATTCCGACTTTGAAACTCGTAGGAACCTCGGTATCCCAAACTAAAATCCAGCATGGCTGCTACGTGCCTCAACAGTAAAGTTTAAGCTGTACTGTAAACTACAGTGTTTATTGGCAACTTAGTCTTTTTTTAGTGTAATAAATCGATCACTCAATAGTACTGGGAAAGTTCTATCTGTGGACATATCGTCATGTTACTCTCGCCTGAGATCATCAGTGTGTCTTTATCGCCATTTTTTGGCTATTATGCCTTAATTTTGAGATAGGACAGTGAGTAGAGTCGGAAGTCAGGGAGAGAGAGAGTGAGGAATGAGATGCGGGAAAGGAGCCACAGGTCGGATTTAAACCCAGTCCACCCACTTGGAGGACTATAGCCTCCTTACATGCACACTAACCACTAGGCTACTGGCGCCCCACAAACGCACTCCATGGTGCTGTTGGACTTGTTGCCAACTCATAACTGGAACGTGGTTAACTCAGTTGGGATGTCATTTCGAGCTGAGACATCTGAGTTCCGAGGTCAATGACACACCAAAAGTTGGAGTGAGAAGATTTGGCTGTTTGCTTTTAAACATGCAGCCCCCCGGGGAGTGCAGCATGTGTGAAAGAGGCTCTAGATTCATTCTCATTCTGTGGTATTAAAAGGTTGAATCATTCTTTTTACTGTAATAATGTTTCAATTGCCCACATATCAGTAAATGGCTTAAATATCGTAATATTTCCACAGAATTATCACCAATTTTGCAACTTTCTACAACTTTTCAACCTCTTTTTACTCACAGTTTTGATTTGCTGATAGATCTGGCAGATATATTTGATGAATATACATATACATACACTATATTGCCAAAAGTATTCGCTCACCTGCCTTGACTCGCATATCAACTTAGGTTACATCCCATTCTTAATCTATAGGGTTTAATATGACGTCGGTCACCCCTTTGCAGCTATAACAGCTTCAACTTTTCTGGGAAGGCTGTCCACAAGGTTTAGGAGTGTGTTTATGGGAATTTTTGACCATTCTTCCAAAAACGCATTTGTGAGGTCACACACTGATGTTGGACGAGAAGGCCTGGCTCTCAGTCTCCGCTCTAATTCATCCCAAAGGTGTTCTATCGAGTTCAGGTCAGGACTCTGTACAGGCCAGTCAAGTCCATCGACACAAAACTCTCTCATCCATGTCTTTATGGACCTTGCTTTGTGCACTGGTGCACAGTCATGTTGGAACAGGAAGGGGCTATCCCCAAACTGTTCCTACAAAGTTGGGGGCATGGAAATGTCCAAAATCTCTTGGTATCCTGAAGCATTCAGAGTTCCTTTCACTGGAACTAAGGGACCATGCCCAGATCCTGAAAAACAACCCCACACCATAATCCTCCCTCCACCAAACTTTACACTTGGCACAATGCAGTCAGACAAGTACCGTTCTCCTGGCAACTGCCAAACCCAGACTCGTCCATCAGATCGCCAGATGGTGAAGCGCGATTCGTCACTCCAGAGAACACGTCTCCACTGCTCTAGAGTCCAGTGGGGGCGTGCTTTAGACCACTGCATCTGACGCTTTGCCTTGTACTTGGTGATTTATGGCTTGGATGCAGCTGCTCGGCCATGGAAACCCATTCCATGAAGCTCTCTATGCACTGTTCTTGAACTAATCTGAAGGCCACATGAAGTTTGGAGGTCTGTAGCGATTGACTCTGCAGAAAGATGGCGACCTCTGTGCACTATGCGCCTCAGCATCCGCTGACCCCGCGCCGTCGTTTTTACGTGGCTTACCACTTCGTGGCTGAGTTGCTGTCGTTCCCAATCGCTTCCACTTTGTTATAATACCACTGACAGTTGACTGTGGAATATTTAGGAGCGAGGAAATTTCACGACTGGACTTGTTGCACAGGTGGCATCCTATCACAGTACCACACTGGAATTCACTGAGCTCCTGAGAGCGACCCTTTCTTTCACAAATGTTTGTAGAAACAGACTGCATGCCTTGGTGCTTGATTTTATACACCTGTGGCCATGGAAGTGATTGGAACAACTGATTTCAATTATTTGGATGTGTGAGTGAATACTTTTGGCAATATAGTGTATATACATACACAAAAATGACAAAGTAGCTGAAGTGCATGAAGAATGTAAATACTACCTTTATCAGCAATCTGTTTGTATTCAGAACCGCTCTAATGTGAGGATGTCATTGTGTGTATTTGCCTCCCACTCTGCCTCGGTTCAATCCTGCTTGCTCATTGCCACCAGAAGTAACACCACACAGTCACAGAGAGGGTGCAAATAGTCCTCATAAAACTTGATAATTATCTGAGTGTTGAAGTGGGGAAAAAAAAACTGTCACTGATTCAACAGAAAAGTGAAACTGAAAAGTTATCTCTAAACACAGAATAACCAAGAGATAGTTGGACTAGAAGTTGAAGTTTTTAGGTGTTATTGCCTTCATCTTTATTTGAAGACTTTATTTTCCCATACCCTCGATCAATACAAACACTAATTCTATCCTGTGCAACTAGCAAGAATGTTAAAATGTTAAATGCTTTGTAAAATCAGGCCGCCTCATTCGCACTTTACCTTAATGAAATAATCTTAAACTGACAAAGTGATATTTTAATAAGAAAAACCTGAATAGAAAAAAGTAAGTAAAATAATCTGTTGTGATGCAAAGCCGATGATTGTTGCAAAATTTTAGTTTGCCCTTTGAATATTGTCAATTCAAGACAGGAGATTTATGCTCCTATTCACCTTATCTGTAATGCGTAATGCAATCAGGAGGAATGGTGGGGCGAAGTCTATAGCATGTGATCCGCCATCAGCGGTAGTAATGGGGGGAGACGGCGATGATGTATAACGTTGGAGCCAGGAGGGCCGAACAGCAATGTGTGTGTGTTCATGTCTGAGTGTGTGTATGGAATGGTAAATGTACTTGAGCTTGAATAGCACTTTTCTAGTCTTCTGACTACTCTAAGTGCTTTTACACCGCAGATCACACCTACACATTCACAGAGACTGCTATGTAAAGTGACCATCAGAAGTAACTAATCCCATTCATACACATTAACACGCCGCTGACGAAGCAGAAGGAGCAACTTGGGGTTAAGTGTCTTGCCCAAGGACACATCGGACATGTGGCTGCAGAAGCTGGGAATCAAAACCCCAACCTTCCAATTAAGGGACGACCAACTCTACCAGCTGAGCCACAGCCGCCCCAATATTTGAAGCTCATTATTTTTGTTTACACATCGTGCTCGCTTCATAACACTGTAACACAATGTGGAACCATACACGGATGCAATGTGTAAGAACGTCATGAGGGCGGAACATCATTCCGGCGCTGTTACAGAATCACAATGTGTAAAGCGCTGTAGCTTTCCTTTATGTTCGCTACAGAAACATTTATTAAAGGGATAAATGTTTAATATCTGGCTCTAGTTTTAAGATACCTTTCACTCAACATTGTTCATTTTCTCTAATCCTGCTGAATTGTTTTAAATTGCTTTGGCATTTTGTTTCTCCGTGTGGTATTAACACCAAGAGCCACCAGAGGAAACTCACTTTTAAAGGTGACGGTTGAGATTGGACTAAAATGCCAAATCTCAGCAGCTGATGGACTAACTGTGCAGTGACATTTAATCAACAGCACCAGAGATCCCCGCTCATACATTTTAATGCTGTAGTGCAGTACAGATTGTTCTTTTAGGTTTTGTTTTATTTTAGCCATATTTAAATGAAAGCCTTTTTCTTTTTTCGTTGAGCAGGAAAACAAACAAGATTTGCTCAGCAAAAAACATGTTTGTAATGAATTCTAAGTTTTAAAACAAAGCTATATGATCATTTATTTTCAAACCATATTTACTCAATGTTGGTCTTTGTCTTTTGAAATCATAATTTGCCATCCAGTGACCTCCTCCTGATCTCTTTTGTGTGCAGTTTGAGCGAGATGTGATGATCTGGAACAATAAGAAGTATATCTCCAAGCCTCTCCTCGTGAAGGAGGACTCAGCCATCCAGAAGCACAGGCGCTGGTACAGTCAGTTTTACAGCGAGAACAGCCCGCGGCTGCAGCACCAGCGCGACACTTTGGACTTCTGACCTCACTGAACCACAGGAGGAGACATCAGCAGGGAAGTTGTCAGGTCAGGGCTGGCATTAATCATCAGTCTCAGAGGGGAGAGTCCACGACTGATTTGTATTCCTCACGCATAATGAATTCAAGGACGAGAGGACACCTGATTAGTTGTCAGATGGGACAGAGTGTTCTTTTGAAAGCCTTACCTTCATTTTTTAATTATTTGTTTCATATGTAATATTACTTCACAGCTTTATATATGAAAGTGCCTCCATTGGATTCGTGAAACTAGGTGTGTTAAGTCAGCTCAGAAATCTGAGAGTTGGTGGAAACAGTGCTAAAATGTAAAGCAAGCTATGCTAGAACACTACAACTCCATTGTTGTAATGCCTACTAGACAAAAGAAAATCAAAGCTCTGCAGTATGTGATCAAATATGTACACTGTGACACAGTCTTGTGCTTGGGTGTGTGTCTCAGCCGATTTTGTTTTCTGTCAGTTTGATGTGTGGTTCATATAAATCACCTGGCTCTAGTTTGAGTTCAGTCAAAAGGCTTCACCTCACAGTCCTGCAATCTGGTTTTTGTTTTAAGATTGATATCTCAGGTTACTTAACAGCCAGCTGACACGGAAATGTGCAATGACAACTTCAAGGACCACATCACCATTATTTTAAGGTTTATCTTTTACAATATGTTGTCATAGCATGACTAGAACTGACATGACTTTAAGTTAGTACCTTTAAAGTGAAGCCGGACCGATTAATTGGCCAGCCAATAATATCAGCCAATATTAGCTTATCCAATGACTATCGGCTAATTTAAGCAGATATGCGCCTATATTACTAGATTTATCAGCATTTCATTTGAGTTTCAATGTATTAAAGTCTTTCACCAGCAGAGTGTGCTATTATGGATTACAACAACCATGATCACTCTCCACAGTGTCAAGTGGTGATGCACGTACATGCTAAGTTACTTTCCAGTTGAGTGGCCATCTTGTCTACGTTATACTGTATATCTTTTCCACAAGTGTTTGATAACTGCAGTAGAGAGAGCAATAAATGTGTATATCTGTATGTATTGGATTTTTTTCCCTCCCCAACATCGATATTGGTATCGGCCCCAAAAAAGCTCTTACGGTCGGGTCCTAGTTTAAAGGTCACATATTATGCAAAATACACTTTACCATGGTTTTTGGACACTAATGTATGCCCCTAGTCTGTCTACAAACCCCCCAATGATGAGAAAAGTCCATCCTCTTCATCTTTTGCCTGCTCCACTTTTCAGAAAGTGTGTGCTCAAACAGGCCGTTTGGAGATTTTCCCAATAAGGGCAGTAACCCCTCCCCCAGGCGGATGACACTCCCACAGCTAGGTGTTTGTTCTGCACTGCAGGCAAAGGTGACCCAAATCAAATGTTTTATTCCCATAGGTGACTCAGATCAGTTTTTTTTTATGACGGTTTTAACAGTGTGGATGCTGTAGCAGCCTTCCTCTTCCTCCTCACTATCATCTGCTCATAGATTCCACTGTTCATCCATTTCAGCATGAAACCGTAAACCACGCTTACTCCTGTAAACATCTGTTCACTCAGGATTCTGATACAGGCCACTTTAAAAAAAAAAAACCTGAACAGCCAAGCAACAGAAAATGGATCTGAGTTATGAATCCAGATGTAGCATTGAGGCTGGCAGTGTGAATGCAGTATAACTCTTCTTGTCTCTCTGCTGTGGTGATGGTGGGTACAATAAAGTCAGATCTTAGAGTTTGTCTGTTAAAAACAGCGGCTGGCTGCAGCCAGTAACAAATACAAGTATCCTCATGATGTCCATTGATATAATAAAAGTGTTGGTCATGGCTGCTTAAAAGTGCGGACAGGATATGGATCTTCTAATCTCATCTTAAAAAAAGAGGAGATAAGCCTTTAGCCAGTGTTTTTTTTTCAGCCATGATGGAGCACACAGTCATTTCTCAGATTGATTGATTGATTCAATTCAATTCAATTTTACTTGTATAGCACATTTCATACAATGTGCTTTACAGAAGACAAAGATAAACAAACATAATACAAACTCAAAAATAATAAACAAAAAATAAAAAAAATAAATTGATTGATTGTCATTTTTAAAATCTGGAACAAGGGCGGCAAAGTGTTTTTAAGATCCCATATTATGCCCTATTGGGGGTTCTTATATCTAATGTATGTGCCTACTAAAGTACGTTCACAATCGCTAATGTTCGAAAAAAGTGTCTATTTTCATGTACTGACGATCGATGCAGCCCGTCTCATCTGCCTGTGTTTGTTACGCTCTGAATCCCCCCCGAGCAGGGTCCCCATGTGTGCCAAGTCTGACCTAATTGGTTGGCCGATCTGCTCTGTTGTAATTGGTCAGTCGTTCGGACAATTCTCGGAAATGTTACGCCCCTTTTACCATATTGGGAATGTAGCTAATGCGCAGCATGAGCTTGTGCTTGCCACAACGAGCCAATGGGCTTGGATCAGTGACATCATCGCAGTGTGATATCACACTGCACTTTTAAACGAGGGGGGCTAGAACCGAGCGTTACATGCAGCTACTGCTACTGCTAACAGGAGGAGGTAGGAGAAGCCGCGTTTCCGCGGACTTTCAGTTTTTGCACATAGATGTGCCTAAACATGCACAAGACACCTGGAGAACACACTAAAGAGCATATAAAACCAGAAAAAGCATAATATGGGACCTTTAAAAGATTAGGATTATACATCTGATGCAACATGAAAGGAAATGATTGACACAGATTGAATAGCATTAAAACACTGAATGATTATTTTAATTATCATTTGCATAATTTGCAATTATGTGACAATTTAAAAATAAACACATGCATGTTTCTGGCAACATTGAAAACCTTTAAAAAAAATCCAGACCTGATAATAAAAAAAGGGCATTTCAGAAGTGGTTGTAAAATGAAAAGTGTTCATTTTTGATACTCATTTATTAAAATAAAAAATGTCTTCCTGTAACTGTTCTATTAGAGTTGCTTATGAGACTTCATTTAGTCGTTATACAAGCATTTTGTTTTTGTTTGGTTATTCCTGATACAAAATGTCGAAACGCCTGAAAAGGTTTGATCAAAAAGCATAAAAGCAGTAATGTCCAGTTGCCTGTGATGATGAGGTTGGTTATGTGGGATTACTTGGCGTTACATACATTTTTTATTTGATCATCAGACGGCCATAGAAGAGAGAAGAAACATGTATACACGGTATAACACTCAATGCTTTTACAAATATCAAATCAACACCTTACTTCTGTTCCTGTTTAATAATAAAATCTATTTTTATAAGCGGCTAATGTACAGATGTCATGTTTATTTTAAATGTGCAGAATAAGTGTGTCTGCTCGACTGTAATGTGTCTGCTCATGCATTCCTGAACTGGCAAAAGCTTTCCCTGGCACTGAAAACGTTAAGCGTGTTAAATTGAGCGGAATAGTGAAATGTTCACTATACTACATGGCCAGTAGCACTTCTCTGAGGCTCAGATTATGGCTCCTTATCTGTTCATGTGCTCATCTTATCTATGGTTGGAGAGGTCTGGTACACCTTTGTTACAGAGACGCATTACATCAACAGATTGTGCAGGAAGAAAGTGCTGCAACATGCATACATCAAGCTGTTGTATCAAACACACAAACCTTTTTGTCATAAAGGATAGCGGGAGCAGAAGATGATCAAACTGAGGATGAAAACGTTCCTACATTCGAGAAAAAAGCACTTACTAGTTACAGAAATGACTGTCAGAGATTTTTACTCAACAAGGGAACAGAGAAGCATGAAGACATGTGAGACTCAGGCATACAGCCTCTGCTTCAGCTCAAACATCAGGACAGCCGTGATGGGATTCTCAAAGCCGACACGCAAACGGCGACAGATGGGCCTGACCGAATGACATCTGTTCCACAAGAGCTGGAATTGGCTGGCACGGATCAGGCCTGCTGCAGTGGAAGTGTCAGGAGCTTGTGCAGCAACAGCAGTCGACACGAGTGCCCCATCTGCAGAGAGCTGCCCTGCACTTGCATGGATAGATCACCATGTCACCTCAGTCAAGTATTTCCACACTCTGAACCAACACTGCAGGGCCGAGGAAAGCTAGGATGCCAGGCCAGACTGCAGTGTCCCTTCTGAGTACAGACCGCCCTGATTCACAATGAGAGCACAGAAGAGTGTAGGAGGAGTTGTGCAGTATAGCGTTAATAAGGCGCCAAACCCTTGACATAAATCCTTGCCTTTCACTTTAAGGCCATGCTTTGATAAAAGCTTGATATGGATCAAGAGTGATCCAGAGATGGAAATCCATCTTTTGTTATTCAACATCAGCTGATGCATCTCACTGTGCTGTTTTTTAGAAGTAACATTGAATTTGATCAGCCTGAATTAGCTTACACATTTTTCTAGATAACCTTATCTATTAAACCAATGCTATATAATGCAACTGAATATCACAGTATAGGCTACTGGGAATATAACAAAAATGGAGTGGCAACTGTAAACTAGTTCAGGCAGGCAACTCGTGCTGCACAGCTTTCACATTTGACATTTATCATTCTTTACAATCACCTGGCAAACCTCACATCCTCTGGATGTCAGGTTTATTTATGGATTCTTCCTCAGCTTTAACATTGCCAGCGCTGCTCCACACCAGGATTGCCTTCCTTCATTTAACCCCACCACCTCCCCAGCACCCACCTGCAGGCTCTGACTTCGAGCGTCTGTGGTTCAGTGTTAGACTCTGCCGTCTCTACCAACCGGAGGGTCAGGGGTTGGATCCATAGCTCCTTCAGCCACATGTCTGATTGTTCTTGGTCGAGACACTGAACCCCGAATTGCTCTCGAGTGGCATAGCCAACAAGTGTTTGAATGTGTACAGTATGAATGGGAAAAGTTAGCACTGATGGGCCCCTCACGTAGCAGCCTCTGCGATCAGTGTGTGAATGTGGTGAGAATAGGCGAATGTGACTACAAAAGTCTCATACAAGTCCTTTTAGCATTGAAGATACTCTCTCATCACCCTTGACATTTCTGGATGTAAAACATTCATGTTGGAGTGATGAGATCGTAGCCTAGACGCCTAACTCAAACTATGTTTAGCGACTGCAATAAACATTTGAAACCATTACAAACATGATCCGTCTGACTAAACTGCTCAAACAGCCAGCATGAGCCTGCTTTGTGAATTATTATCAAAAGGGACAGAAAACAGCACAATGAATCAGTTGACCACCCTCTTCTACTTCATTCACTCTTTAGTCAGACCTGACATCCAACCGTCAACAAATGCATTTTAAAAAATGTTTTTAAATATGCACCTGTACAGTAAGAGCCCTGCTAGTGTATTTGTAAACCCAATACCTTTTTTTTTTTAATTAATTTTGGGGCTTTTTACCCCTTTTATTTGATAGGACAGTGGATAGAGGACGAGAGAGTGAGAGCGGGGAATGACATGCAGGAAAGAAGCCACAGGTTGGACTTGAACCCGGGCCGCCCACTTGTAGATATAGTATTATACTATATACTATATTATAGCCTCAGTACTAGGAGAGCAAATTTTACTGCTCGGCCATCTGCCCCTTGAACCCACGACCTTTAACATACAAGAACTGAAACAGTTAGTTATTGCTTTAACCTTAACGTACTGAACATTTTATTCATAATCTTCTGTCTTGTTTTTATATTTACTCATTTATAGAAACGTTTAATCAAGTGAATTTGAACATATATTCATGCAGATATATATTCAATTCAGTTATTATTTAATAAATGAGTTAGGGTACACCCCTTAAACCCTTTTGCTGGTATCAGGATAATCCAGGTTTTGTTTTCATACTCCAAGCATTCTACAGATGTGATCAATGTCAAAACCAAATGTATAATATTTGATCTTTTACAGTTTCTGAATCCTGAAATGAGAATCCATTTTTTCAAGATTTGATCATTCAGCTAAATTCAGACCATTTTGTTGGTACAGGCCATCCGTGCATCATCCATACATTGCTCTGTTCTGCAGGGACAGCTGGAGGCGCACACACACAGATACGTGTGTGGATGCTGCGTCTACTCCTCCTGCTTTGTCAGAGGAGTGAGACTGATGCGTCTACACTCCCTCTGCTTCTCCATCATGCTGCTCCTCCTGCTGGGCTGCTTTTTTAAGTGATTGTCCCTGTTATAATGCTGCCCATACTTCTCATCTGTAGCTAACCTTAAAGATGATCAATTCATTGATTCTAGTTGTCTGAATCCTGCAAAATGATTTTAAATGAACCAATTTCTGTCCTTACTGTATATTGTTTTTAACCAAAAAGTCCCATGAGCTTGAAATCTCTTTTATTATGGAGACCTGGCCAAGATAGACAGCACAGGTTGCAGACACAGAAGAGAGCAGCATGAATCACACCCGGAGAGAGACTAAATCCAGCTCAAATAGGTCATTTGCACACTAAAGTTACAAGGACCTTTAACTGGGTCTTCAGTTTTAATGCCATGACATACGAGGTAAAGTTAAGACATCACAAACACCTGCAATTTTAGCACATTGAACAGTTTTATTATTTACAGTTTTTCCTCTATAATGAACTCTGTTTTGTCAAAGCATATTTATGTTTTTCTTTATTTTATTAACATCATTTATTTTCATTCATTTCATATGACCTGATTATTCCAGTCATGTTTTAAGTCACCTACGCCTGGAATAGCTTTCTCTTACTTTGAAAATAGATCATGTGAGAATTGACAAATAGTGTCATTTTGCAGGAGCACATTAAAAAAAGATGTTAATGCTGTGCACGTATTGAAAGAAGAGTATTCACCTCAGAGAGATTAATCCTACAACAATTTTAGTATAAGGCTAAACAGAAAGGATCCAGTCTCTTATCAGTCACCCAACAGCTTCTGTTTTTCCCCCCATGTGAAGCCTCTTGCAGCTCTGAAGCCGGGGATTAACGGAGGTTTGACTTTGGATCAGAACTCGTCATATCTTTCTTTGCGTCGTATTGACCTACTTCTCATCTTAACAGCTCAGATGCTCTCTGACGTTACTGCTGCTTATTCTTAGTAACAAACACCCGGCTTGATCTCCTTTCATAGAGCACTTACGGACTTGGCCCTACAATTTAATCCTTTATATCCACGTTATTCATTCAAAAGGAAGACATAGACAATGATGAAAGCTGGAAGTGGAGCTACTATGTCTTTCTTCCTTTGCTTGTTTTGTGGTTGAGGCACTTGCAAGAGTTAAGATTGTAGTTAAAGAGATGTACATAACTGACTTTCTTTATAACCAAGCTTTGTGTTTTTTAATGCAGTTCATGAAGAAACATTCAAATTTCAGCTTGCATGTGTCCTGATCATAGACTGTTTAAAACATGAACATCATTTTAGTGACGTCACCCACTGGTTTAGAGATATCACTGGTTTAGGCAAGAGTGTTTTGTAGCCCACTGATGGTGGTGAGGTTACCATGTTGGAAATGCTATCTGAATTGAATGTTCAATCAATCAACTTACGTTTTTTGACGCCGCCATGACCGCCATCACTATGCTGGAAATCCTGTCTCAGCCTAAACTTTCAGTCACCCTAACGACAGGCTGAGAGCTGAGGAGGGTTTAAAGCCTCTTGACAAACTGTTACACCGCGCTCACCAGTCAGTCATGTCAGCTACTCATCCCCAAACATGTTCTTCTTCTTATCAAATTAAAAGGTCAAATTCTATGTGTTTTAGGTTAAGATTGAATTTAAAGCTGTGCTCATAAGTAGCTGCGGGGCTAGTGGGTTCTGAAGCTACTCCTTGGATAGAAAAAGCAACATCTTCTGTTAATTTGACTTGAGTCCTATACATTTTAGTTTTAATGAAGACGTAAAAAAAACAATCAAGTATTTTTAGATAAAAAATGTGAAAAATTCAGCCAATGGCGCGGCACGCATTGGACTTTGACCTTCATAAACTTCCTCCTAGCCAAAGTGCAAGTTTTCGCATCATCTTTTTGTAGGTTATTCTTTCCTGAGTAAGGCTCATACAGGTACTCTTTATAAGGTTGATAAAGACTTAGAAATGCCAGTCACTCAAGACAAGCCAGATCATGGGGACCAGGAAGGAGGTCTGCCTGCGTCTTTTGCTGAGGATTCTGGCTTTGCCGATGATCTTCTAAACAGTCATCCCCGTTAGGGTAATGGAAAATGAAAAAAAAAACTTTTGGGACCTGTTACCTGGCACTGTTGGAGATCAACACCAAAAGAATGAGGCCCCAGACAGCGAAAAAATCTTTAATGCCTTCACCCTAAACCATAATAATGAACGTATTGCTTTATTATGAAGACATCAAAAGGTAGGCTCACATTGTCCTGGCAGCTATGTATTACTTTAATGCATTTGGTATACAAGGCTTACATTCTTAATTCTGGTTATATTTGAACTATAGGATGGATAAGCACTGCCACATCTCTATCCTGGATGCCAGATCAGCAACTTGTGAATCACAGGTATGTCCCAAAGCACACACTGCTTTATGGAATCGAAGGGGACTTGAAACCAGCAATTGAGACCATGATCACGCCAGAGAAATGTAAACTCAGGTAAATGATCAACTGAGATGTGTGAATGGTTTCAAACATTCAGACTCCTTTTCTGCAACCAGCGAAGGTGTCTCCCTCAGCCCGCTGAGAATGCAGAACAATGGCACTCCCAAATTGGCCTCACATTTGAGGCCCATTTTTTTATACAACATGGTAGAGATTCAAATATATCTATAAATTTAATAAGTAACCATGTGCAAGTTATATATACAGGTCAGAAGTTAAACAAAAGAATATGTAAATCAGTAAACCGTAAAACATGACAGCAGCAGGATGATTGGCATTTTCAGATGTTTCCATTTGTAGACTGACTACCTAATTGCACTGGGCTCTGATTAATTGGTATCTGATACAACATGTGACAGAACATGACTTTGACAAATCAGAAGCCCTGTTTTTTTCTTTTCTTGTTTTTCTTTTTCTTTTTTACAACCTTTCAGTGATTGACCCAGGCACCGCATCCCCAAACCCAAGCCTTACAAAGGAGGGGAGGAGGTGTGTTCTGTCTGTCAGGAGGGCCAACGTGTCTGCAATAATAAGCCCTCCATTAGAAGGGAGGGGGACAGGGGAGGTGTTTAAAGGCTCGACACAAACAGTCGGACTCTCTAAATTGTATAATTGCTGATCATTGTAGAGGTTGTGGCAGAATCTGATTGGTTTAGCAGTCAAAGAGTAAATGCCCCTAATCAGCTGATTACCTGAGCAGGAAAACAGAGGGAGAATGAGAGAGAGAGAGAGAGAGAGAGAGAGAGAGAGAGAGAGAGAGAGAGAGAGAGAGAGAGAGAGAGTGACATGAATGAATGATGACTAATGAATGATTGTATGAATGAAAATGAAACAGTCTTCCTGCTTGAACTCATGCTGAGCTTCATTTGTCAAACTTGGATTGCTTTTAACAGAGTATAAAAATGGAATATGTACAAATTGTGCCTCGAGCACACTGATGCATTGTGTGAAAAATCTCAAAAGACAAAGTCTTTAAGACTATATGCGCACACTTAACATCTTTATTCCTTGTACCAGTGGTTCCCAACCTTTTGTCCTCGGAGCCCTTCCTGTATCTAAGAAAAGTCGAGCCCCCCCTAGGAACCACACACAAAAGTGACACGATGCTTTCAAAAATTAACAACCTGGGGTCCCCGGGGGGGGGGGGGGGGGGGGGGGGGGGGGGGACTAGAGCCTTATGCTTTAAGTCTCTATCAAACATTGAATCACTCAAAACAAGGACAGGATCATCGTGGATAGAACGCATCCTTTACTTCTGGAGATCGAGTGCTAGCACTCTCCTTACTCATTGGACTGTCTCAATTACTGAAACATGAATTTATAGCTGACAGGCCTCTCGACTGTGAAACCAACAATTGATCCATATTGATCAGGCCAGCAGCCCCCAATAAGGCTTTGCAGCACATCGGGAACAAGCTGGAATCTAAAAACCGGAAGAATTGTTGTGTTTTCCACAGCATGAATACTTCAGCTGTGCATTGGGACGAGCAAGCGAGCGAGCACAGAGGAGGGCTCACACTTCCATTATTTATAGGAGGACTTCACACTACATGAGAAACACATCAGAGAGACAGACATCTATCTGTAGATGTCTCATTGAGGCAATCCATTTGCAAGACTTCATCAACTCAGTTGTCACAGCACGAGAGCGTGACCTGTTTCTGCTCCCTGCTTAAATCCGATAATGAGGACTACATGGCAGAGAAGTGGAGACAGACCAAACATGGACATTGGCTTCATGATAACTGCTACACCATGCCTTTAAGTGACCCACACTTATCATTTGCGGTACAATTCTTAACACCAATCTAAGTTCAGAGCAAATGTGTTCACGTGACACAGAGATTTACAGGAGGAGCTGCAGACACGCAGTTTGCAGACCAACACGCTGCTGTCATGCCAAGTGATAAAGCATGTAGGAGTTTAAGTGTGACATGCCCTGGCTGTTCTCTCTCCTCTTCTCTCTTGCTGCATTTTTAGTACAAGGTTTAGACACAATTTCAAAGGCATTTCACTAGCAAGACCACGCCACAACCAAATGTGTTTTAGATATTTAATGGTAGATCAAATGAATGATGAGACAGATGAATATATGAAGGTGTGGTTTTGGCGTAGTCCTGCTCCCAATCCTAAGTAAATATTAAATTAATTTTTCATCAGAGCCAGGCTGAAACGTGTCAACTGAACTGAACACCTCATATGTTTATTCAGTAATATTCTCACCCACGCATTTATCACCTCCAGACTGGACTACTGCAACAGTCTCCTCTACGGATCACCATCAAAATCACTCAAGAAACTTCAACACATTCAGAACTCCGCTGCCCGTCTCCTCACGCACTCCCGCACCAGAGACCACATCACCCCCGTCCTTCACAACCTCCACTGGCTCCCCATCCCCCAGCGCATCAACTTCAAACTCCTCATCCTCACCTACAAAGCCCTCCATAACCTGGCTCCCCCCTACCTGTCTGAGCTCCTCCACCGGCACACACCCACCCGCACCCTTAGATCCGCTGATGCAAACCTCCTGTCCCCCCCCTGCAGGACAAACTATCGGTCCTGGGGGGACAGGGCCTTCTCTGTTGCTGCTCCCACCCTCTGGAACTCCCTCCCAAAAAACATCAGAGACTCCCCCACACTCACTTCCTTCAAAAAATCTCTTAAAACTCACCTCTTCAACACTGCCTTCAATCACTAACTCCCATCCTCCCCCCTTACATTGATTTTGTTCTTGTTTTGTTTATTGATTGTTGTTTTGGTTTTTTTCTCTCTCTGTCAAAGCGTCTTTGGGTTTTAGAAAAGCGCTATATAAAACTAATGTATTATTATTATTATTATTATTATTATTCTCATGGCATCATTATAAGATACCTGAAGTCTCTGTAAGGTTGCTTTCTTGTAGGTGTAAAGTATATAGAGGTATACAACACAGAGAGGTATACATTTTTACTCCACCTGCACTGAAACTGTGTGAAAGAATATTTGCTGGCACATACATCTCGAAGCATCAACTTTAAATATCATCTGTCATCTGGACTGTGATGAAGATGAAATATCTGAGGTGTTTAACCCTGGCATGGAATAAGATTATTTCCAGACAATATGAATTTAAGGAGTTTTCACCTGTTTTCCTCTTTAGTTTAGCTATCCAGGGAACATTTAAAATGCTGTTTTTTTGTAGTCAGGAGTTATTGGAGACCAGTACAACTTTGAGTGAAGACCAAAAGATCCCCTGCATACAGTTTAGTTCTTAAAAATGTTACCCACAATGCACCCAGTTTTTCAGATCATGGCTCATCAGATTAAGGGTCTGTGAAATTTGAAGTGCATGTCTGTTTTGCGGGCTATGGGTAGAGTGTCTCTCTTTATGGGTAAAGTAAAGCACTTTTCAACATGATTTCATACAAGCATTGCCTCTGAATTTGTACACATCCTCATGTTTTTCTCCATTTTAAAGCTTGTGTATTTGCAATGAAATGTAAGAATTGAAAGCACTTTGAAACTGTCTGTGTGTATGAAATGTGCTGTCTGAATAAATTGTCCTTGGCTTGTCTAAAAAGATATTTTCCAGCCAGTTAAAACATACATTCACATGAAAGCGTCCCTCTTGTATCCTAGAAGAGGACAGTGTGGGTGGTGTGTATGAGTCTACATTACTTCTATGTGGGCGGACGCCTCGAAGTGTGAACACAAAGTGTGTCTGTGCGCGCCTTTGAGTGTGTATGTAAGGTTTAAAAGCCTGTGATGATCTTTGTGTTGTATACAGCCTTGTGTGTTTGTCTTACGGAGTCTCTATAGGACTCTTGTGTTGTGTTGCTTATTACATAACGGCTACAGAACAGATTGGTCAGGCTTTATTGATGTGTGTGTGTATGTGTGTGGATGAGTAGGCTGGAGAAACAGCAGAGGAGGGCTTCGTAACCTCATTTATTAAGAGGCCACCACACTGTCAGGCCTACCTGTAAGTGGTGAGTTAACAAACTGGCTGTAGGGGAAACCACAAGGTGCCCTCTTTAACACTTTCATTTTTTAGTTATTCTCTCTGGTTTGATGACGGGAGGGGAATGTCTCCTCTGATCATCTCAGCTTGAGTTTTGGAGGCAGTGCGTTTTTTAAGTGGCATTGTGTATTAAAATCCTGGAACTATCTAGCCTCAGGTTCTCCAAAATGCATTGTAATTTTCTGTTCCAGACATTTTGCCTTAGTACTATTATGTAACGGATATTTGAAATGTCATTTTTCCTTTTAAATATTGTTGTGTTGCCTTCAGGCGAGTTTTCTTCCTCTTCTTCTGTCCTTTTTATTATTCATTTTGAGAGTAGGTTTAGTAACATCAAGGCTTTTACAAGGAAAAACAGGAGGCAAGCACATTTCAGGACAAAAAACTTGATGCAATCAGGTTACTTGGCAAACATGCACTGGGTAAACAGGTGAGAAGTCAGGGAACTGGGGGAAAAAAGGCACAAAAGAAGACCAAGGACAGGCATTAATCAGGAGGAGGCCAGGAACAAACATTAGGTATATCTTCAAGAATGACAAAGAAACACAAAATTAATACATTTTCAGATGCAGCTAATGAGCTGCAGGTGACACCAATTTGGTCCAAGCAGACAAGCACACAGGAAGGACAAATACACAACGGTAGAAAGTGAAAGGTTTATACCATAGACAGTTAAAAATAACGGCATAGCTACCTTGACATCACACATTGGATTTTCGATCGCTTTTTTTGAAGACTCTAATTTGATGTTTTTTGCTTTTGTTTTGTTTTTCTTGAGCCGAAAGATACCATATTTGGACAAGAGGGTGGTGCTGGAAATCAGCTAAGGGTAAGCAAATTCCAAGTTACCAAACTACACAGTCAGTAATTCATTAGCTGGCTGATTAGCCAATGAAGCATTTTGTTTCCCACAGAATATGATTCTATTTGTGGTGGTAAATGACTGACACTGATTATTAATCAGCACCAAAGAGGCAAAGAGAGCTTAAGAGTTTGAAGAGCTAGCAGACTCGTCACTTGCTTAAAGCTACCTCTGAATGGATTGCTAGTGCCAGCATAGACTGTATATAAACATGGACGTATAAAAATCCATTGGTTTCTGAAGCAGACTTTTGAAGCCCATTGGTGGCACTCGCCATTTTGAAAATGCTGTCTTAAACAAACTTTCGGCCAATTTTAAGCTGAGGTGGGCCTCCTGACAAACAGCTACAACAAGCCTATCTGTCAGTCAGATCAGTCACATCTCTAATTATGAATAACTCTTATCCTACATAAAATCAAAATGGTTGAGTTATTTAAAAAAAACACCACGTTGAGTGTGTGCTGATAAAGAAATTCGCTATTCAGACCAAATAAAGACATTTTTTTGAACCAGGCATTAACACATTCATCAATGCTTTTGGCCTTTTATTTGTAAATACGTGAATTATTTCATTCAAAAGAGAAAACCTTTTTTTTTTAAAGATGTGTGTTTGCTATCACCTCTATTGGCTGAAGCCAAAAAGAGTCAGAAAAGATAAAGCAAGTAACTATAAACTGTAGTCAAAACCCACATTTACAGTTGTTGCACTTGTACACTAACACACTTGCGTAATTTTTTTTCTGACCTGTGAGTAAGAGAGCACTTATGGCAATAAACTCATCCAAATGGCTCTATTTTGTTGCAATATTTGTATTTTCTATCACATGTATATAATCAATTCAATTTTAAACTACTTTTCGAGGTAGCTTTAGTAAATCAAACTCGATATCTCTATCTTTAACTTTCTCATCCAGTGTGAAGTAACTCCAAAACTCCAAGCTATCCATGGAGCTTTTTTCTTCCTCTTGTACAGTGACCATGAATGTCATTCTCCTTGTCTGAAGTTATGACAGGAAAAATTGGTGAAGAAGTTCAACCTGCAAAAGACCATGATGGTGCACTTCTACACTGCCATCATCGAGTCCATCCTCTCCTCCTCCATCACAGTGTGGTACGCTGCAACCACAGCAAAGGACAAATGCAGGCTGCTACGTATCATCCGCTCTGCAGAGAAGGTGATTTGCTGCAATCTTCCATCTCTCTACGACCTGTACATCTCCAGGACCCTGAGGCGTACAGGTAAGATTGTGGCGACCTCTCTCACCCCCCACATGGACAGTTCGAGACCCTCCCCTCTGGCAAGAGGCTGCGGCCCATCAGGACCAAAATCTCACGCCACAAGAACAGTTTCTTCCCCTCTGCTGTCAGCCTCATGAACAATGTCCCTGCCCTCCCCTCTCCCCACACAGACTCTCATCAGCCCCACAGTCAGAAAACAGCACAATAATGTGAAGGCTGGAACTGGTTTTATGTGTGACATTAACACCCACTGAATTAAATGTCTTTATACATGCACTCTGTGTGTAGATTTATATACATTGTAAGATTTGTTTCATTGTCAATTGCATAGATCCTTCATTGCACATTTTGTACATTTTGTGTTTCTTATATTTTTACATTTTAAATTGTATATTATATATTGTAATTGCTTTCATATTTTATTATTTAAGTTCTTGCTATTTTGGCTTTATTTCCTTTGTTAACTGTTTTTGCACCAATAGCCAAGACAAATGCCTTGTATGTTTAAATGTACTTGGCAATAAAAACCGATTCTGATTCTGATTTTTTAACACAGGGCCAGCAGCAGCTGCTGATGAATGATGATTTTTCCAGCCTTGTGATTAATTTATCAGCTCACTGCTATACAGAGAGACAGCACAGTGTTTTGTGATTCATAATTCAGAACACTGTTGGGTGATTTCATCCTGGCCTCATTTCCAAAACACCTTTTTCCAATGGTGGCAAATGTTGACATTTATGCTAGGAATAAACACAAGCACTACAAATACCCTTGGGGCAAAAATATTCAAGTACTTGACTATTAATAAGTGAAATAAGATGATAAACGGCTTTTAAACTGTTTCACACAACGCGTCTCTCTTTCTAAAGTCCTTTTTTATCTCTTTATTTTGATCTTCGTGTCCGTTTGTTAAAGTGAGTTGTGTCTTGCTGTGATGAATGAACTCACAGTCAGCTTGCCAGAAAATATTTCCTCCCTGAAAAGATCCTTTTGTGCGTGCGTGTGCGCGCGCGTGCATACGTTTATTGTGAAAAGATCTTGTTTCCTAGGTAACCAGGAGATTGATTTTGCTCATGTATCTAGCTGCAGGGATGCTCGAAACATTTACTTGAACACAAAGCGAGGGGTCAGAGATTATAAAACATCCAAACCTCACTATGTACGCACACGCACGTGCATGCACTCACGGGCGCGTGATCAGAAACACAAGACAGGCGGGTTTTGCTCTTGCTGAAGTGTGACGGCTGGAAAGACGTATGACTCTGACATGCTGCGTGATTAATGAGCTGTCCAAGAAGCTATACGACCCATCAGACGCTCTCTCCTGTTTGAAGGGAAATAACTCATATCAGAGCGCGTGTCCATGTCCCAGCTCTGAACCCTGAAACCAACAAGCACCCCCACCCCCTCCATCTGATCTGGTGCAATCAGGCTGTTTGAGGGCAAATCTCACAAACCAACCGTGTGGTTCCATTTACTTATCTTGCACGCATCAATAAAGCCAACATAGTATTCTGAATAAATTTAGCAGATCATTCAGATTATTCATGCCCTGCAGGTATGCAAAAATAACGCTGCATGTGCACACATCTTGCCTTTCATGTCCTGTTATGACTTACATGATGATCGAGTGTATTCTGAGTAAGTGCGCACATTTATTTTTCATACGATCAGCTTTTACTCCAGCATCCTCATCCTCATCCTCATCCTCATCCTCATCATCATCACCAGCAGCAGCAGCAGCAGCAGCAGCAGCACGCCAACGCGCAAAACCAAGAGTGGGAGCCGATACGGCGGGAGCGCGCACTACCACCACCACCACCAAGGCGCGCATGCACAGCTGTCAGCACCAAGGACAGCAGCCGCTCAGCCCGGAGCGTCCAACCAGCGACGCATCGGTGTGATCAGTCCGCACTGAGCGCACGGAGCAACGGCTTCACTTAACGGTACAGAGCCCTGAGAGGAAGACGCGTGGAAGCTTGGAATATGATTTGACTCGTTCTTTAAAGCCCAGGGGAGGTGGGAGCAAATCTGCGAAGGAGAGCAAAAAAAAGCTTGACAATGCGTTTTGGAGGACCCCGGTTGACTGCCACTAATATGATCATGCACATTCCTCCGCATTGCACATAGAGCCTCCCATTTTCTCTGCTCCTTCCCTTTTTGGCCTCCCTCGCCCGCTCACACCGCCCACCTGGATCGTGTCTGCAGTCGCGCATTCATCGGGTTGAGCCGTGCCGCTGTACAGAAGCAGCTCGCGCCGACCCGCCACCGGAGAGAAAAGCGACCGGGTTGTGCTGTGCTGTTGGGTGGTCCACACGATGCGTCTGTTTCTGTTTGCGGTGCTCTTCTCGTGCTCCTGCGCGCGGGCCGGCTGCGAGCCGAAAATCGTCAACATCGGGGCCGTCCTGAGCCAAAAGAGATATGAGCAGGTCTTCAAAGATGCCGTGACCCAGGCCAACCAGGTCTACGGCAGGGACAAATTCAAGCTGACCGCGATCTCCGTAACGCACAAACCAAATGCCATCCAGATGGCTCTGTCCGTGTGCGAGGACCTCATATCAAGTCAGGTAGGTTTGCTGCCACCTCTGCAAATAACTGCCTTATTAATCTCTGATAGATAGCCCATAACTAAGGCTACATGTGATCTAAACACCTCCACCTTACTGTATAACTGGTGTGCTGACAGATGTGTTTTGAAGGAATAAACCCATGTGCAGTGCATTAGAAAGTCGGTGCTTTCAGGAATATTTCATACATCAAGATGTGTTCTCTCACCTAAGGGCCATGGGTGTGAAGATAAGTTTGGTAGCCATGACTAGATCATAATCAGCCTTTAACTCCAAATCCATTTTGAACAGATATTTACCCAAAGCCTCATATTGGCAAACTAACTGTTCTTTCAGCACGAACATATCACCAAATAAATAGATGCACAACAAATCAGCCCAAACACTTCTAAAGGCATGTCTTTTTTTTTTCTTTTCTTTTTTTTGCATCCATGTACATATAACCCAAAATGTAGTTGACCCTGTACACTTTTAATATAGTGACCTCCCTACAGACTCATCTGCTTTACAGACATCCGAAAATAGGCTTCGGTTTGAGGCATATCTCGGATGAGAGGGCATCTGTGGGCTGCATTTCAGGACACACAGCTGCAGATCTACTGAGCTGCACAGGAACCAGTGAGGAGTGAAAATGTGCGATATGTCATTTGCAATTAACAACTTGGCTTTCACTATGGGTGTGTGTGTGTGTGTGTGTGTGTGTGTGTGTGTGTGTGTGTGTGTGTGTGTGTGTGTGTGTAAGTGTGCGTGCTGCATGAAAACATTTTGGCAAAGAGAAGGCTGTTACGGCTGCAGACAGTTTGAGTCTCTGTGTGTTGTCCTGCAGGGGTGGATCACTCACTCAGCTGAAGTCTGTGTGACATGATGCAAGGATAACAACTGTTTGAGAGCTCAGCTTTTAAAAGTGCTTCAATGCAGGTTTTCTAGCTGTTTAACAAGCCTAAAGATTTATGTATGTTCTGCACATCAACCCAACAAAACATATTCTATAAGTAATGCATGAGGACCATATGTACCTCTGAGAGATGTTAAAACATTGAAGTGCTGTGACCATCCACTCATGTGATGCTCAACATGGCTTTTAAAAAACATTATGTCATAGCATGTTGAGGCGTGAAGTCCTCTCGCTCTCACTCCTCTTTCTCCCACACACATAATTGAGCTTCATGAAAAAAAACACCCACAGCTTCAGAGTGGCTTTCATGTCCTTGTCCTATATGCTTGTGAAACGACTCTAATTGATACAGGCTTGCAGAACAATACTCTTGCAATCAGTCTCCTGTCTTATGTTCGCCCGTGCCATCTACAATTAGGCTGTACAGATTACACCAACAATGGTTCATTTCTCCACACAAGCAAACATCTCTTGGAACTAATAAAGAATCCCACCTAATGTAGACTTAAGCTGTACGGTATCAGATGAGACTGGCTTGTAGGCGATGATGGGTACTGAGAGGGAAAGTGCGTGGCAGATGGACGAGTAGATGCCTGGGAGCAGTCTTTGGAAGATAGACCTCATTTCTGACCCAACCATACGGACTGCTCACATCCAATAATCCATGCTTGCACAGCTCTGCCAGCTTTATTCCTCCTCCTTCACATCTCCAAGGCATTTTCCAAGGCTGAGCTCAGATATTCTTTCTCTACTGGAGTAGTTGGCCGGCTTAATGAGCGGATAAGACCAAACAGCCCCAAATTAATATTATTCTGTCAGCCCACACAGTGAGGCCATTTCGAACAAAGGGAAAGATTTCTTTGCTCATCTTTTTGTCGTTGTCATAGATGAGTTTGTCCCCAACTGTAATTTATGTAAATGTTCAGCTCAAAAATGTTATTTTTAACCTGTTATACAACATTTTAGAGCAGCAGTCAAAACCAATAAAAGAGGATTATACTGTTATTGAGCACAAGAGCAATGTATCTTAAGGTAGACAAACAATGTTTGAACCAAGATTGGACTACAGAGCAGGTAAAGCAAGAAACTAGGTTTTATTGGCCTCAATTTTTTTATTTTTTTTATTTAACCTTTATTTAACCAGGAAAGGAAAACTCGTTGAGATTAAAAATCTCTTTTTCAAGAGTGTATGCCCTAGATTCAGACTGAGAGTCAGTTTGTGATCATTTTATTAACTCTAAATAATTAAAACTACTCCTGCATTCAGGACTAAAATAAAGACCCTGTCTTTAAAGCTTGGGTAGTCAGCTCTGATAAAAAAAAAAATCTTTAGAAAAAGCTTTTGATATTATCCAACAGGAGAAACATCGAAGGCCTCACCCTGACATAAATGAATAGCTCTCCCTCACTTATGGTGCAGGAAATATCCACAAGACAGCATTGGTGAAATGAGCTAATTGCATTTTTGTCATTGTTAATCAAATAAAACGTCCTTTCTCTGTCATTATTGTGCAAATAGCCTGTTAGCTTCAGCGTGTGGAACACTTAAGCACAATGACTGCACATGCACAGTATAAGTACAGTATAGGACAATAATTTATTTCAATCATGGGGAAATGATTTGATGGACGTTTCCATTACCGCACAAAGACAGCATAATTTTTTTAACATTTGATACCAGTGCTTTGAGAACCTTGACTCTTTATGCGGGGCACCTTTTCTACCAACTGAGCTAAACCAGTGTGCAATGTGAAGAGAATTTGATATAAATAAATAGATAACCTACAAAGGCTATATATCACACAGTGTAAATCATCAATCTACATATATTTAGATTGAATCATTTGACTTTAAGTAAATTGTGGATTGTGTGTGTGTGTGGGGGGGGTGTTCAATAGGGGGGCCCTCTCTCAAATGTTGCCCTCAGGCCCAATAGTGGGTTACCACACTCCTGGCTTCAGGATGCTTTCTTACTGTAGTTCTAAACCACGTTGTCTCTTCAACAGACTGAAATGAACTTTTTATGATGTAAATACCATACAGTCATGCCTTGTATGTGTGCATAGCAAAATATGTTTGTTTTTATGTCAACCGCTTGTCGACTCTTGTTTCCGTTGTTGTTGTTGCAGCGTACAGCAAAAACATGTCAACAACACTTAAATATCCATTTTTTGTCTTTAGTTGTAAGCATCTGCTTACGTTAGCAACGTAGCAACTTATCTTTATTTCATGTGATCATATATATATTTATTTCTAGAGATAATATGGACATTTAGAAACCTTCCATGTAGACTATGTGATTTTATAATTGTTTTTATAATATTTTTTATGTGACTGTATTTTTTGTGTTTTTGTCATTTTTCAAAAAAAGTAAAAAATATAAAGAAATACAGGAAGAAAGAAAGGTAAACTGAAAAGAAAGAAAAAAGACAGCCTTTGTTAATTTGCTATCTTTAAGACATTTATCACACAGCGATGAGTGGTCTTACCATTTTGTCTTAAAGCCAGTGTCAGAATGACAAAGTGTTCTTCTTCTGTGTGTCTGCAGGTCTACGCTATCCTGGTGAGTCACCCTCCCCAGTCCAACGACCACCTCACTCCAACGCCTGTCTCCTACACTGCAGGCTTCTACCGCATCCCCGTGGTTGGACTCACCACCCGCATGTCGATCTACTCCGACAAGGTGAGTGATGGATGACGAAGATGTATTGAGAGATAGTGAGGAAGGGAAACAGGACGAGAGCGAACACAGAGAGAGGCAGTAAGGAGCTCCCCTGGGGCGGCTTCAAAAGCTTCCTAGATTAAACGTCCCATCACTGTCCATTAGAGCAGCTGTGATTAAATGGGTTTCCAACTGAAAACTGAAAGAGCATTATTAATAATGCCTATGACCTTAGTTAATGTTTTTATGAAGCGCAAGTCATTAAAATGAAACTTTAAAGCAGTCTAATAAATAAAATCCTGCAGAGATCTTTAATAACTCAATTTCAAATCTATCTAAATAACTCATTTAACCCTGCATGTTCAAGTCAATCATGAGCATAACATCCAGAGACTTCAATGACTGCGTAAAGATTCTTTACAGATTATTTGTAGCAGACTGATTGGGCATTAGTTCCTCCCCTAAAACAGGGCATTTGTTTTTCATTTATGCACGATGTCAATATTTTTAGAACAATTTCAGCTGCAGGTAGTTCAACTAGCAATGCATTGCATGTTAGAGTACACCGAACATTACAGTCAGTTATCATTAGTGAACATGTCGTTCAAATGTATCAGCATTGTTTAATTAGCTCCTGTGTTGTTTTGTTCTCCCATTCAATCTAAAGAGTAATAGCAAATAGATTCCTTAAACAGAAAAACAGTTTTCAATCGACTGGACGTCATTTTCGAGTGTCTTACAAAACTAGCCAAGCACATTTGGAAATATAAATCTGTTACAAGATTTTTTAAACGTAACAGTTAAGGTTTGGCTATAGGACTTGGTCGGTCTTTGGGAAACATCAAGGTTTGTTCGGACATTGTGTTGACCCTTTGATAGATCAGAACTTCTTTTCTTTATGGAAAAAACAGCCAGTACTTGGGGCACCGGTAACCTAATGGTTAGTTTGCCCACCCCCGATACAAAGGCTACAGTCTTCCAGACAGGTGGTCTGGAGGACCATGTGAATTTCAGCATGTGAGGAGGAGGGCCTTACAGAGATAGCAGCTTAAGAGAAGTGTTTCAGGCAGAGGATGAAATAAGGGTTTTCACTGACGCCAGTATAAGATAAATAAGGAATTTTTTGAGCTGAAAATCATGCAAAGATACTCTTTTGTTTTGTATGATTTATGTTTTTTAAATGCCACCTTGTGAAAATATGTTACCTTTAAAATGACATGGATTTGCACACACAAGTCAAAGTCAAATATCTGCATTTTGCATTCCCCTAGAGGGGGTAATAGGAGTCCACTCACTCTTTAAACTTTTCTTGGTTGAAAATTCTTCTTTAGGGGTCGGGCTTAATACGCAGAGACATTGTTATATCCAGATAGCAGAGAGTCTTTTCTGAGCTGTTTAGGTACAAAGCTAGGGGACAGCAGTGTTCACATACCTGTCCAGAATGTGCCCTTGTGGCTGTTTTATTTGTCCACTTCTTTGCACATGTTTGTGAGGTATGACTCATTCATGAAAAATCCAACTGTTATGACAACCTGTTAACCTGTAGTTTGTGCTCGGCGCTCCTCAGAGTATCCACCTGTCCTTCCTGCGGACTGTCCCGCCGTACTCCCACCAGGCACACGTGTGGTTCGACCTGATGCGCGAGTTCAACTGGAACCACATCATCCTGATCGTGAGCGACGACCACGAGGGGCGGGCTGCACAGAAGAGGCTCGAGACCCTGTTAGAGGAGAGAGAAACAAAGGTGAGACGCTCCGACTCCTCAGCAGAGTGAGTGAGCATGAGTGGGCCAGTGTGTAAGGGTTTTAAAAAACCTCAGTAGTCTTCTATGTACGTAACTGTTTTCCTTTCTGTTATGTGGCCACATCTCTTTCTCACCATTGTGTAAACATTGGCTAACATTCCTAGAGACATCAACAGCGTCTAATGTGGTCTAATCTGACAAAAGTTTGTATGTTTATTTGCTCATCTTCACGTTGCTTTTCGCCATAGTCCAAATTCAGTGTCTATCCACAATGGGAGCCAAATAGTGGACTTTAACGTGGGGCTCTGCAAACCATCACGGACTGAAGGGTTTTATTGGGTCCTTGTTAGAACTCAGGTGCTTTTCTTTCTTCCGTACACGTTATAAATTACCATCTTCATATTTGTGCGCAGAGGCCTTGTGTTTGTTTGACCCCGCTAGGTCTTGCTCACATGCTTTTTTGTTGTTGTGCCTTTTCAGATACCGCTGATGCATCCATTTTAAGTGTAGCTCTGAGCTGCGTATGTGGGTCAGTGAAATGCTGATCTTCTTTGAGCCAAAACAGACTTGAGACTGCCATGATGTGTGCCCTTTAGGAGCGGAGACAGAGACAGGAAAAAGAAAAACAACTGCCATCTATTGCATCCTTTTAATACGATGAAATTACCTTGGGACATTTTTTTCCCAGTATCCTCTGCGATGCGTGTCCCTCTCTGGGGCTTTTTGCTGTAATTGTGCTGCAGAGTGAAATGAGTCCTGATTTTGAGATTTAATTAAATCAAAGGCCAATGAGACGATGAATATGACACACACCCGAGGTAATTCACAGACGGAAGCTGCGGTTCAAGTAAAAGCTGCTTAAATTAAATGACCGGGATCAAGTTAGTCACATTGGACCGTGCACAAACTTCCATGCAGTTTTAATAACATCAAATCATCTAGATGCAGCTCACATCCTGCACTGAGGATGAGAATTGTGTGTTTTCAAAGCCTTTTGATGAGATTTCAGGAAGCTCCTTTTATGTTTGCATCATCTTAGTTTGGAGCTCAATAATAACCCATCTGTGAGTCTAATTCAATCTCATAATTCTGAGGGAATTGCTCTAAGTCTTTCTACTATGAGGCTTTAATTATGCACATATTTAGACTTGACTGCATGGCCAAATCCAGCATTTTCAAGCCCTGAGCAGGAATTATGTAAGAAAATCTCCAAATGTTTGCACCGATGATGACACTGAAATCATGGCAAAACCCAAATGCTTAGGCTGTTGATAATGCATTTTTCTTATTGCCAACAGAAAAGACTAGTGCCAACAATGTTGTGCTTTTAATAAGTAAAATTGCATTTTAATTTGAGGCCAGTTGAATCTACAGTAAGAGTAGTTTATTGTGTTTTAATCTCACACACAAAGTCCTCTTGGACGAAAGTCCTTTAAGCAGTAAATGTGTATTAATCTAAGGCTAAAAATAGTCCTCTCTAAAGGCTCAAGTTTCTCCGGTTTGCTTGGTGTTTGCTAAAAGCCCAGCTGTTTCGCTAAAATACTGAGCTATGGAGTAAACAGAAATTCTCTGTTTTTCTCCATCTTTTCAATTGATGTTTTTGTTTTACAGCAATGAGCTTAAGACTGAGGGCCGTAGACACAGAAAGAGACTTCAAATATCTGGAGAAATGGACCAACCCTTTGTATTGTGCACATTAAAAAGATCTATTTACACCAGCTATATGGACAAAAACTTGCTCGGTACAGCGACATTTTTATGAAAAATTATTTGCGAGCACTCAAAGTTTCATCAGTTGGCATGACATTTGGAAAATTGCTATATAAGAAAATAACAAAATTATGAAATGGATCTTAAAAATGGTAATGATTGAAAGAAAACATGTAAAAAAAGTTCAGATTTTCATTTGTTTTAGCGCCCCCTGCAGGCTAATCGTCTTGCGCAGCTCTGGTGTCCCATGTTTGTCTGTAAAGCAGATGAAACGTTGTTTTGATGGTTTGAAGCTGACCAACTAAACTGTAAAAGCAGCAACAGTTTGACAGTTAAGGTGATAGTTTACACATGGCAGATTGCACCTCTGTCTCATTGTGCTCTAATTAAAGGCAGACGTGTTAGTCCTGCTAATCACCCCGATGTGCTGCGTACACTCAGTACATTTACATGTCTTATTTTTAGCTTCGTAGCAAGTCTTTAGCGAGGTCACACAGTCGCTGGGGGATCACTGTCACCACCCGCAAAGAGGCTCTGGACACAGGGACGCTCTCGGAGTGCCAACTCGACCTACACATGAAATATTAATGCTTCACTGAGGATACAAAAATAGAGCGCTAGCAAAATCTCTAGGGGTAAAAAAAAAAGACAAAGGCAGTTTTTTTTTGGTCTACAGTGCTGCAGGGTGTTACTCGTGCAGGCTCACTGAGTATAAGATCTCTCTCTCTCTTTATGTCACAGTTTGAAAAGCTGTTACCACCGTTTCTTTGTGATTATGCAGTAGTGTTAGGAATGACTAATTAGGAATGTGAATTAAACCATGTCATTTTCTCAACAAAAAAGTGAAAACGGTCCTCTCACTTTTATTCTGGTTTGTAGGCACACATTGTATTTCCATCTTTTAGAAAATCACAGTATTTTGTAGTATTTCCTCATCAGCATTTAAAGCAGTTCAAATGTTATTTACTCAAATAATGCGACGAACACAACGTTGCAATAGTATCAGCTTGTATGATAACTTTTACATGTCTTCAGTTGTGAGTGGAGGAGTTTCACGCTTGTATTTACAGTGAATTCGCCTGTCAGCTTGAATACTGCACTGATGCACCGACAACGTAGCCAAGGGAGAGAAATGGACCCAGAGTGCACTGAGGTGTGAGCTCTGAAGCAAGGCAGCTGTGAAGGAAACCTTGTGAGGCAGAAAGATGAAAATGGCTTCCCTCTCACCTCTTACAGGAGACAGGTCCTGACTGAAATCCAAAATGGGGAACCCTTGGGTGACTAGTTTAAAGTTTAACATGCTCAGGTCAGAGTCAGCCTGTTGAACTCTGGCCAAAGCCCTGGCATACCGGGTAATACTACATACAGAAGGAACTATTTCATCTCTATACTTGTTAGTAGTTAGGAAACAAAAACTCAACAGCCTGTACTTTTATTAGGTAATGATGCAATTATTGCTGCTATTAAACGGCAGTATTAGAATGCAAATGAATCTGGACAAAGAAAGCTAAATGGTTTCCTGAACATCAAACCGCAATATTTTCTTTAAAAAAACAACTTTTTGTTAGCTGTTTCCCAAGCAATCACAATCTTTTCAGTTTGTTGCAGCTGTGATCAGAGTGTGAAGTGTGAATCCTTTGGGTTATGTATGGGTTATAATCTTAATTATGGACTTTCTATGGATTGCATTTTATTTTGGGATCCACAACATAAATCAAATAAACATCTGCAATATGTCAAGATGGTTACTGAGTTGCTCCAAGTGTTGTTAACACTAAGCTGCAGCTGCTAAAGATGGCACATCGAAGCTCATTAACGAGATTGTTCAACGTCAACAGATGGTTGGATTGATTTGTTTCCTGGTGATGTTTTGAATAAGCTTTTTTTAAGCTAGAAAAAAATAGATCAAGATCACACTTTGGATATCATGGTGTGTTGATATAGTGTGTGAAATCTGATCGTACTTTTGAAAAGTTACGTTTGCGTGTGTTGGTTGTTTGCATTAAGAATTGCAAGGTAACTAATCAGATGGCTAACATGATGCATTTTAGGGTTTTCTATCAAACTATGCGTTGAATACAACTTTTGCATTCCCCCTTATCTTCATTAATGATAATATTATTAGCATGTAGATGTGATTTCAGAATACTTAAAGTGCAGTCATCTCTGATGTTTTTGCAAGCCCCACTGTTAAAGGTCCCAATTTGAAGCAGAAAAGTGGGGATTTGTTGGAATGCTTTACTGCCCTCCATTTTCAACTGTTTATAATATTTTTCTGTGTCTGCATATTTTCTCTGTGTACATTACTCATCAGAATAAAAAAAGGAACTATGAAAACCTCGACCAACTGTCCTATGACAACAAGCGAGGACCTAAGGTATATTTGCATGGTCAATGCACGCCGCCCACCAACTTTTCCAATCGTAGCAACTAGAAACCAGCCCAAACCAGTCACCAGCCGACCCAGAAATGTCCCTCTCTTGGTAGCACGTGTTTTCTTTACTTTTTTACTTTGAGACATTTCCCTATGATTTAAATGAAGTATGATTTTTGTTATGAAAAATCTATAATTTTCGGTCATTCCAGAAAAAAAAAGAAAGCAGTGAACAGCGCCCCGCTTTTATCATTTTCATTTTCTCCTTCAATAAAGGAATGCATGTACTCTGAACACACACACTCACACTCAAAAAGAGTTTGCAAGTTCATTCCTTTGTGGAGAACCGGTAGTGTGGGACAAAACCGTTTCCCAGATGCTACTTCCTCCTGTTCTGTAGCACTTCCCTGATTTTCAGCAGTTTTTTTGTTGGGGGAAAACGTCCCCCTCACCCCCTTCACCCGTTTTTAGTTACTGGTTGCATTGACCTTCTTCTTCCCCCCTACCTAACACATGCACGTCCTTCTTTGGAGCCTTGATAACCCTCAGTTTGCATGCAAACAAATGCAAAAGTTTTTTTTCCCTTAAAGCTTTTTTTTTTTTAGTTCAGCCGGTTCCCCTGGATCGCTTTCCTTTTTATCTCTGTCTCCCGTTTTCAAACAAAATCGGCCAAGCTCGAACCAAGCAGGTAAAGAGGCAGCATGGTGTCTGAGGTAGAGAAAAGTAGCTGGCTTGACCTTTCTTATGCCCCGATCACAGGCAGAGAAAGTCCTCCAGTTCAGCCAGGAGACTAACTTAACTGCTCTGCTGCTGGAGGCCAAAGAGCTGGAGGCCCGAGTCATCATCCTGTCCGCCAGGTAAGTTATTTATCCCTGATTAACAATTTCACCCCATATGAGATTGTTGAAGTATCATATATATCCATCGCTATCAGAAGCTAAACACGACTGGAGAAAAAACCCCATCTTCATTTGATTTTAATAGTCCTGCTTAGATACAGGCTACAACAAGCAGCTGTTTTTGTTTTCAATTCAAGGTAGGGTATAGGCAATTCATTATTTATTTGTTGAACATGTCTTCACATGTCCTCCAATACAAAGATACTCTGTCAAAAAAGAGAACTCTATAAATGTGTTGGTAATAAGTCCATTCATCTGGACATAATCTGCAATGCCGTAACATAATAGGAATGTCCCAATTTAGGGGCTTCATCCTTCAGAGTGCACGTTTGAAGGCTGATTACACCACAGCGGTGGGTCGAAGGCTGTCCCGTTTCAAAGGCTCCTTTTTTTTTTCAAATGCGTCCTTTTTTCCATGGCTTTTGAAGGACCCATCCGGTGCATCCTTTGTGGCCCAACAAATCCCAAGATTCATTGCCAGCAATTTTCTTTCTAAATTATTTTGCAAACCTTTTTTCATAATCCAAGTCTGACCTTACAGTTATGAATTGGCACACATAAAACAATTACAGACAAAGAATTAGTTAAGAAAAGAAAAAAACATAGAGAATTGGAGGCATGAAAATAAAATAGAGAGCAAAAAAGAGTCAGAAGTCTTGATCTGTGTAACTTTTTAAATCAAAGGCTTGTTGAGTTTGAACACATTTCAATGTTCTTAAGTTTGTTAGCTCATTCATAAAGAGTAGGAACAGTGGTTTGGTCTTCATAAATCTACATTTGTGTATAAATTGTTTGCCAATAATAATCAGGGTATTGTACGTTGGCTTCTTCCGTGCAGCTCTTGAGGTAACTAGGCGACAGGGGCAGCACTAAGAAACTGGGGGGTAAGGGTAGTGTGCAACAGCTGGTGACGCACACATTGAATCCTCTGTGGATCTGACCTCAATTCAGATCATCCTTAGCAGTCTACACAGGCTAAGAGGGCTTAGTCCTTATTAGGATGCATCCTTTGAAGGATGCAGCCCCTGAAATGAGAAACAGCTAAAATAAAATCACACACTGTGATACAAATAATGTGCTGTTGCAGGCTAAGTGACGGCTGACATGTGTTACAACACTGGGGTGGAATCTCAGTGTAAAAAAGGCTAGTGGCTTGCTAGGTGTAGCTTCTGCTGTACAAGCTAGCAAGCTAGTTGCAAAAGAATGGTAGCCAAATATAGCAAGACATGGTCAACAAGTACAGTAATGGGCAGGGTACCTGACTCTTATCCTCCCTTGTGGACTCATCCTTTACCACAAGTAAGGCAGAGCACACTTATATATTTTACTTTACTATAAAAAATAAGCTCACTCTTGCTGGTTTCTCCAAAATGGTCTACTCCAGTTTTTATGTGCCAATTGCTTTCTTGATACAATGTTTGTTTCGTGTCTTTTTGAGAACGGTTCAGCATTTAAAAAGGTATTGACAGCAACACTGCTTGTGTATGTGTAGAAAAAGATAATGGTTTGGGTTAAAGTAACATGTCAGCATTGAATTGTTGTCCCACATACAACACAACGGTCTCCTGGGTGAAAGCTAATGAGCACTCTTGCAGAAAGCCCGTTATAGGCTAACTTCCCCTGCAACCCAGATGGTCACAGAGCTCCCCGAAAGCATGCACTGCAATACCAAACCCTTCCTGGTGATATTTTGTGTTTTGATGGAGTCTCTGACAGATTTTTGGGATGTTGTGAAGTGTCCCAGATGCTGCATTGGTCATTTCTGTGATGCTCCATTTTTGGTTCGTCTCAAGAGATTTAATGTTGAGGGGCAACAGCAGTTTTATTTACAGTAATCAATCTCTCCTCAACAAGAATACAATCCTTTTCTGTGATGTTAAAAACAAACAATAGTTGCCACTTTTTTTTTTACAGTGAGGAGGATGCTGCTGCAGTGTACAAGGCGGCCCGCTTCCTCAACATGACGGGCTCGGGCTACGTATGGCTTGTGGGCGAGCGGGAGATGTCGGGTAAAGCCCTGAGCGAGGCGCCAGACGGTAGGTTTCATCCGGCAGAGATCAGTGGGAATACACGAGTTAACCCCCGGCTTTACTCACAGGCCGATCATAACACCGACAGGATTAGAGGGATTAACCATTAAACGATGGATGCATTACATGATTAACTGTATAACTGCTTGTTTTGTGTTGAGCATTTGAAACGTTTAAGCATTTTTTGTTTAAAGGTTTAAATGGGCTGTGTATCTACAGTACATTCTAGTCTTAAAGTGTGTGTCCTGGATTATACAAAGGTCAATTCATTGTGCTATTCTGCCGTATTAATACCCTGGTTTCTAATGAATTATGAACGGAGAGTTTTGGGACAGATAGCTGATAGAATGGTAAGCTACAACAGAGTTTCTTGTCTCTATTCCTGGGTTTTTCGCACAAATCTCTCACAGTATTTTAACACTTTGTGCTCACAAATGTCAATCGTCTTTTCCCCCGGGCACTCTTGACACAACCAACCCCTGTAGAGCGTTTGTTGTCCTGTCCAATATCTTCACCTTCCACTGCAGCTTCTTTCAGGAGTCTGCAATCAAGAGGGACCTGGTTGCAATCAGAAAACTTAGCTGAAGTTGGATTGTTGCTTGGTTTAAGTTTAGGTCTCATGGTATTTTTGTTTGTCCCTAACACAAAAACTACTTTGCCTGTGCTGACTCCCTTAACAATAGCTGTTAGGACAGGGAAAAATATATCCAACTTCAAGGGACTCTTTTGACATGCTGTGAAAAGGTCATCGGTGGCAACATCAGGAAAATGATCCATCAGTTCTGTTGCCATATCTCATAAATCACAAGATGTGTATATTTTTTTGGGGTGGTTTTCTTCCCTGAGATGAGCGGGCAAAGAAGATGGATCATGCCGCTGATGTCTGACCTTTATCCAGGATGTCTAAATTGGAGACCCTATAAGTTTTATTCCACTTTGTGCATTGCAAAAGGATCCTGCGAGGTGCCATAATTGGCTCAGGTTGGTGATTATCTTTCTTTTCCCTTGTTGGCCTGGTCTCAGGTCTGATCGGCCTCCAGCTCATCAACGGGAAGAATGAGTCAGCACATATCAATGATGCAGTGGCCGTGGTGGCTCAGTCCATCCAGGAGCTCTTTGAGAAGGAGAATATCACAGAACCCCCGAGAGGATGTGTGGGCAACACCAACATCTGGAAAACAGGGCCGCTCTTTAAACGGTAAGTTTGTGCAGATGTAAAACATAGCTGAAGAAAAGGTTTTTGAGACGTAGATAGACATTGATGGTTTGATGCAGAATTCTATGATCACAGTCTGTAGATGGCGTAGCCAGCATGATGTCACCCATTGATTTGTGGACTTCAATTTTAAAGCCTTGAGTTTTGCATGATGTCTGTCTTGGGAGCCAGAAGCTATAAAATTTGGACATGAGGAAAGCTTTGTCTCTATCCTGAGACAAGCTTTGTCTCTATCCTGAGATTAAAAAGATGCTGTAGTAACAAGTAGTAAATCAAAGGTAAGCTCTGAGGAATACCCTGTTATAATGCCAATTTACTCTAAACCTGACCATAATTTATGCAATGAACTTCAATAGAATAGAATAAATTACTTCACTGTCATGGCACAGTTCAACAAAATTTCAGTGCATCATCTCATCATGCTGTAATAAAGTAGATTACAATTAAATAAGCTATTGTTGCTATTCACTCTTAGGGAAAATGTTTCCTGAGCTAATGAAACACCTTAGGAATAGACTCCTTTATAACATGGGCATTAAAGAGCATGCAGATATTCAGCATTTTGGCATCTGCTTCACTTTGACAGAACGAGGCTTTGTTCACTCCTGAAGAAAATCCAAAACATTCTTGTGAAAACTAGCTCCGTAAAATAGCAGCTGGATTTTCCAGGGCATATCATGTAGCTTTTTCCTTTAAGACTATTTGGGTGCTGATAGCTTAGTGGTTAGTTTCCACCAACCATGTGAAGAGGCTGTAGTCCTCAAAGCACATGTCATCCCCCACTCTCTCTCTCTCTCTCTCTCTCTCTCTCTCTCTCTCTCTACCTGATTTCCAATTCTATCCAATTTCCTGTCTCTCCAATAGGCCCAAAAAGCCCAAAAATAAATCTTAAAAAAACAAACCGATAGATTCCTTTTTTTAAAAGGTAAGATAAACAAAATACATCCCAAATAAATGTATCATTAAATAATGACTTTCTAAAAGGTCTATGGTAAATGGACTTGAGCTTGAATAGCACTTTTTATACTGCAGGTCACACCTACCCATTCACACCACATTCAGGTGAGGAGAAGCTGTGCGCTGAGGGACAGAGGAAGTACTGCTAAAGAAAGCTTTGTTTTAGTCTGAGAGCATGGTGCTAAAGGTCGACATCTCCTGGACATCTACTCTGACAGTCGCATACCTTCAACATTTTTATGTTACTGTGTTGTTATTATGGACCAGGGAACTTGACTTGGCTCAAGAAATCTATAACTTAAAGCACTCTAACTTAATTTAACCCAGTGCATTATGTCTGGTTCTTTCAGTTCTTTCTTGACAGGAGTGTTATTAATTAAGTTGGCTCAATTTCTGCTTGGTTTGGTCTAAAGTCTTTTTAGGTACTGATGGGAACACTAATCAATATATTAAGAGTTACAATTGATCTTCTCTGCAAGTCCCCCAGCAAAAAATGGTCTATTCCGACTAACTTCCAGCTTTAAAAGCTCTCTTACAAAATAACAGATTTATGACGTTTTAAGGATAGTCTGTCATGATTTGGTCTTGTTTTAGTTTTGTATTTCAGAGTTTTGATTTCTTATCTTGTTTTAGTTCTCACTTTCCCCTAGTGTTGCTTGTTTCCCTGTGTGTTAATGTTTGGTCTTAAGTGTTACCTGTCTTTGTAATTTCTGCTCTTGGTGTTTCCCTTGTGTGTTCTAGTTTAGTGTTTCGTATGTTATATCGTAACTTTGTATCCTAGTGTTTCTTTATGTTCTAGTGGGTTTTTGTTAGTCTTCAGTGTTCATGATTTACTTTGTAGTTGTCCATAGTGTTTCTGGTTTTGTGTTCATTACTCCTGCCTCTGTGTTTTTCCCTCCTGTCTGATTGTCCTCACCTGTGTCTTATTAGTTTCACCTGTGTCATTAGTCTCACCTGTGTCTGATTACCCCTGTCTATTTAGTCTCTGTGTTTGTTCCCCTCTGTGTCAGTTCATTGTTTTGTCGTTCGTCGGTGTTCTATGTTGCTGTTGTCTCTGTGATTCCTTGTGGCTCCCTGTTTTTTCCGTATGGACTTTGTTTTTGATTTAGTAAGTTTTTGCCTTTTTAGTTTAAATAAATCTTTTGTTCATCTGCAATTGGGTCCAGTTCCCTGTTTTCACCAGCCGTGACATAGTCTATGTTTATCGTTTTTTCTCTTCCAAAGGAGGCAAATTAATTATGACTGACCCATTTAGAGCAATGTCTCTTCATCAAAACAGAAAAACAAGCACACTGCTTTAATTAGATGAGGTGAAAGAAAAAGAAAAAACATTTTGGTTGAATACCGACACAGCTCTAACATCTTCATCTTCTTTTCTACATTTACTGTAATTTGGTGAACCAGTCATTTTGCTGCATGCACTGAATTGAAAGCCTTTTTCCAAACATTTAAAAACAAAATGCATACTCCTAATACAGCACACCTTTTATCCGTGCGTGAACACGTGTATTAATTTAAGCAAATCATAACTGTATTCCCATGCCACAGGGTGCTGATGTCATCGAAATACCCAGAGGGCCTCACAGGGCGCGTGGAGTTCAACGATGACGGAGACAGGAAGTATGCCCACTACAGTATCCTCAACTACCAGAAGAGTCGACTCATTCAAGTCGGAATCTACAACGGAACACAGGTTATATAACCGGCTGAGGCCTTAAGCTTATTTGACACAGCTGATTCAAGAGTTGATGGGAATTTAAGGACGTAACTTTCAAAAACATTTCCTTTTCAATACATAGTTCCCTGATGTGTGTCATATCTTCAGCATTTCTGCATAGTCATCTACTTTTTTATTCATCCTGGACTGGTGCTCTGGCTCTCTATCCTTAGTGAAATGTAACTAATGTAGGGCAATTCCAAAACCCCAGTCAGGGCACAAAAAGCTATCAGTTCTGCCAAGGCTACTGCTGCATTCTGTCACTCTGAATCTGAGTTGAATTTCAAATATTTACATCTCCTACTGCTATAATGAAATGGAAAGATCATGAAAAATTAACAGTGACTGAATGCAGAGTGGGCAAGAGAGACTATGGCTTTTTAAATACTTAGCATTAGGCTGTAAAGCAGCAGCCTTTTACTGCCCTCTGTGGCTGGAAATGTCAAGTCTCAGACCACAGCTGATGAGAAGTCAAACTGCTGGAGGTCTGCAAATGATTTTTTAAGTTACCATCCTACCAGTTAGTTTTGCTAGTGTTTCAACTTAGCTCCTGAAGCATCATTCAACTTTAAGTTGGATCAGGCTTTCAAGTTAGCATGTTTTCTGCTTTGCAAAAGAATCATTGCTATTTCTGCTGTTAAAATGTCCAACTGTAGATATCATCAATGAGCTGCATGAATATCAAAAACAAATATATCTTGCATTTTTCTCCTTTAATATGATCAAAACGGATGAGTTTAAAAAAAGGTTTTTAACATGGTTGTTAATGGGGGCTTCCTTAGCTATTAGAGCCAGCCTCAAGTGGACACTCAAGGAACAGCATTTTTTTCACTTCTGCATTGGCTTCATTTTTCAACGATGGAGGTTGCCGCTTGGTTAGGATGACAAAAATATGAAGCCCAGTTTGGGAAAAATGTAGCCAAACTAAAAGTTGAAGCAACACCCTGTTGACACCTTTAGCCTTATGTTAACCCTCACTCCTAAAATTACAAACACAAAGGCTTTTGTCAAGAACACTTAGCTGTTAGATCTGGCGCCCTACTTTTTTGTGTGTGCCACAATTCCTTTATTTGTTTAAAAATGCAAACTTTGAGTACTGGTCTGCATGATAACAATATATTAGTTTTTAGCCTCTGATTGTAGTCTTAAACTCTTAATTATTGGATCAGTGGAGTCTGCTAAGTCATGAATAAAACACTACATAACAACTCTTCACACTACAACTGCAGAAGAAGACTTTCAGACTTGGTTGAAAACTGTGGTAAAAGCTATTTACTTACTTTATGACTATTCTGTCAATTTATATTCATAAACAGTAAATGGCTGATATTAATGGGCCAGGCATGCAAACACAACAAAATGTCTGCACTGCCAGAATCAGCACTTGCTCTCGCTGTTCTTTAGTGTGATAATAATAAGTTCCTGGAAGACTCAGGTATGATACATAAGTCAGAGGTCTCTGAAGTAAATAAAAGAAGCGCTGAGCTGTCATTACATAAAGCTGACTCATTAGTGGAGTACACCCACAGTGTTGGAGCCTCATCAGCAGCATGCCTTCTGTCAGCACTCACCTATAATACTGTACATGTATGTGGCATCCTCACAGGTGGTGATGAACAATCAGCGGAAGATCATCTGGCCCGGGGGAGAGACCGAGAAACCACAGGGCTTCCAGATGTCCACTCGATTAAAGGTAGGGTTCCTTCTTCAATGTGACATTCATGTCCACACAGATAGAGGCAGAGCTCAGCTGATATGCTCCTGTTGGACAATGTGATGACATTTTATTCTCAGACGGGAATGAAGTTAATCTATGCTTATAAAGTCAGCAGTGATAAATTTGGTATGACTTTTCATCTTTTTTAATTTGTCAAAGGCCTGCAAAAAAGCTCTCATCCGTATCCTTGTCAGTTTTTTTTACATTCATTTGTCAGACTCTTTGTGTTTTGTGTATCTGGGGGTTTCTATGTTGTTTGTGTAACTGCTTGTTATTTTCCAAGTATTTTTGTTCTTTCTCGCTGTTCTGCAGTCCAGTCCCTCGGGATCAAACACATCCAGCTCTGGCTTTGTGATAAACAGCTTTCTGTCCCGTCTGTTGTAGATAGTGACGATACACCAGGAGCCATTTGTGTATGTGAAACCCACTCAGCCGGATGGAACATGCCATGAAGAAATGACATTAAATGGAGTCTTAATTAAAAAGGTTATCTGCACTGGGCCCAATGAGACCATCCCAGGTAACACATCAGGGACGTTTATATTATCACTGTGCTTTTACTGCACCCGCCAAACACCCACTGGAGATGCATACATATATATGCAGTAGGTATCTATATATGTATGCATGTAGCTGAGTGTACCATTCAGAATGAGAGGTTGCTGGGAGATGCTTGGTGTGTGTGCTATGTGTGGCAAACAGCGTGATTGTGTGTGTGGTCGTCTGCAGTGCACCGTGTCACCGCATTCCGTTCCGTCTACGTGCGCCGCCACCGGATCAAAAGCAAAACAATCCCACATGTTTCCTCAAGAGTGATTGTAACTTTAGACTCTCGCTGGTTTGGTTACAGGACGCCCAATTGTACCCCAGTGTTGTTATGGATTCTGTGTTGATCTCCTGATCAAGTTGGCTATGACCATGAACTTCACCTACGAAGTGCATCTGGTGGCTGATGGGAAATTTGGAACTCAAGAGCGCGTAAGTTGCAGTGTCTGTTTGTCAAAGCCTTGCATGTGATGTAGGTTCAACGTAATATCTTACATTCAATAATTCACATAACTTTAATCTTTTTACTGAACTCCTCTAACAGTACTGAACTTACTTACTATTAAGAGTTAAGCAATAAGCAGTCACAAAGCGGAGGAATGGACATAAAAATGTCCAGCAGTTGATTTGCACCTCGCCAATGATATGATGTGTTTCATTGACTGTAGCATCCTGGTTTCAAAAGTCAAGCTATAGTGTCAAGTGCTTTAAACCTGCATTGCTTCCAATGACCAGCAGGAGATGACTTCACTGGTGGCATGAAGAAGACTGATTGTATGAAACCAGAAAAAAAAGTAACTCTACTTAGCAGTTGATTTCTTACCTTGTTAAATATTTTTTCAAAGGAGGATATGGTCTTGATCACCTAATTTAAGCCTTATGCAATACAAAATAATGTTACTTTTTTAAATCATGGTCCCACAAAAAAATATAGTAAGCTTGACATAGCTACTTGTCACTGGTTGGTGATGTTATGGTGACTTCTTCTACTTTATGTATAACAGTCCAAGAGCAGAAATCGCCACTGATGAAGGGGCCAAATTTGAAATATCAAAAGAGCCTAATGTCACGTTAATCCAACCTGGAAACAATCAGTGAAAAACAATGAGTATGTATGTAGCCCCATACAAGAATACAATTTCCAAGATAACAAACAAACCCCACAACTTTAGAAAACTTTTCTTGTTGTTTGTTGCATGAAAATTCCTAAAAATAACAAATCTTCTTTTGAGCCAGTTCCAAGGATGTGAAGCATGTCTAAAACTGAAATCCCCACAAGGCTAAATCCAAAATCCTGAAAGCCTGGAAACATTCTGTTGTCTAGACGACAGCAGGTTGACAGCACATTCTCATGTTAACACCTTCCTTTTGGGACTCTAGGTAAACAACAGTAACAAGAAAGAGTGGAATGGCATGATGGGAGAGCTCCTGGGGGGCCTTGCTGACATGATTGTGGCCCCGCTGACTATAAACAACGAACGAGCCCAGTACATCGAGTTCTCGAAACCCTTTAAATATCAAGGCCTCACCATCCTCGTTAAAAAGGTAAGTTTCCAACTTTAGTATATGTGGTGCTCTGTCATGTCAAACAACCATTGGTGTGTTGCATAGATCATCATCCAAGGCAACTTTCATCAGTTGTCAATCTATCACAAATACCAATTTACCACATTCCCATGGCAACCATTGTCCTCTAATGTTACTCACTGGGTGGGATGCTCAGATACTGTTTTAATGTCACACTGCTGAAAGATGATTAGGGCTACATCTAAGGTAAACAACATTTAAGAACCCATTAGCCACTGTTAGACCACAGCTAACGTTAGCACTTATTCAGTACCTAGCTAATGATGATCAGCAAAGGAGAATGTATTCCATCCTAGATGGTGTTCATCTGTGCGTGGGCACAGAATGGGCTTTTAAATGGGGAGGTGTTAGAGGCCCCATGGGCAAACCAAAGGAAAATACTTGAGCTGGTAGTGGGCGTTTTATCCAGATCCATGGTCTCAAGATACGCCCTCCATCTGGGACAATCCATGTCTACATGAGCACTGAGGGCATAACTGGCTGGGCCCTCGTAAGGTAGATGACTTAAGGTAAAGGCCAACTTGCAAACAATCAATGCAACATATGGCTTGCCATGACCATAATCACTGTGATTGCAACACCACTCAAGCTAATTTAAAAAGTATGCTTTACGATTTTTAGCCTGTAGAGACATGAGTTAAGTTCAACTAATATGTAAATGTAGGGTAATTAAAGCTGTGAATCATCAATCTTCAACTAACTGCGATGTGTGTTCCCAGGAAATCCCTCGCAGTACACTGGACTCGTTCATGCAGCCGTTCCAAAGCACGCTGTGGCTGCTGGTGGGTCTATCGGTGCATGTGGTGGCGGTGATGCTTTACCTACTAGACCGGTTCAGGTACACAGGGAAACTGTGTGTGTATGGCTGTGCCCATGTGTTTCTGTTTATGTATATCACAATTGAATGAATGAGTTTTGTGTGTATGTGAGTGCACATACACTCCTGCGCGCTGCAGATCTTCCCTCGGTTGTGGACTTGAAGGTAACAAGAGGTGAAGATTGTTTCCAACCATCCCACCGCTCTGTTCCTGTGCAGCGTACTTGTCTGTTTTCCTTCTCAGTTTGTCTTCCTCTTGCTTTAGCTCGCTCATTTTTCAGTTTCCTTCCCTGCCTGGGGCTGCCAGGGTTTTCCCCCTTCACTGGTTCTTGGCGATTTCTCATTCTCTCCCCTGCAACCCTCCCAATTTCTTCCCTCCAGCCCGTTTGGAAGATTTAAAGTAAACAGTGAAGAAGAAGAAGAAGATGCCCTCACCTTATCGTCTGCCATGTGGTTCTCCTGGGGAGTGTTGCTGAATTCTGGAATAGGAGAAGGTGGGCTGAGAAAGAAAAAGAAAAAAGAAACCATCACTGAAAAATGTCCAAATCATCATTTATTCAGCACTCAATGCTCCCTTTTTCCCGGAACATGGTAATGCTGTTGTGTACTTAAGTCCTCACACAGTTTTGCATGTGTTAAAAGACCAGTGACAGTGTTTGGGGCTCGAGGTGTTGCCTTGCTGTCATGTTTCTCTTTGAGGATGACAAATTAAGTCCTTTGAAATCACATTTTGCAAAGACAGCTTTTGCTGCAGCTTGTCTTTTAATAGTTTGGACCTGTTACTTTGGCTTGTTTCATTTTGTCTTACAGCATATCCTTTTCATGCTGGATATTTTAGTGGCCTACATTTGTTAGTAATTTCTTTGTTCCAGACTGTGTCCTCATCTCCCCTTTGTAATTTTACATATATGAGTAGTGCATCCTTAATATTCTAGTTAGGTATAGTTAATGCCTTTTTTTCAGTTGAATTACTGGAGTAATAGTTCTTTAAACGCTGAGCGGTTGAAATGTTATTTTACCGAAAATGAGACGGCATTTATCTTTCAATTAGTGATTGAAAATGACTGACCTAAAAAGTGTACCTTGGACTCACCACACAGGTGCCCCACGCAGCTTCTCAGCGAGAATCCTGGGCATGGTGTGGGCTGGCTTTGCCATGATAATTGTGGCTTCTTATACTGCCAACCTGGCTGCCTTCCTGGTGTTGGACCGGCCTGAGGAGCGCATCACCGGCATCAATGACCCAAGGGTGAGAACAGAATGACACTCTGACCATGCTATGACACATTTTTATCTTCATAATAATGATGGTTATACTTTACAATAATGGAGCAAATCAAATGCTTCATTGAGTTTTACTTAAGTATTCAAAGGCTGAAAAAGTACATCTGCTTGCTGATGACATAATGCACATACTATTGTCAATTGTAATATGACTTCTATGGCTATAAAAGGGATCAGATTCATGTGATAGGTTCACAATAAATAGATGATCAGTTAAATCATCTTAATTCCCTTCATATATTTACCTGTACTCACTGGGCCACACTGTGATTAGTGATCAAATTAGCTTCATTCCAGTTACATAAAACTGTAATTCAGAGCATTGCGTTTGTGCAGACTCTTTAAATTCAGAATATTACTGTAACTATGACAAGTTATGTTATACAGTTAGACGCATACATACACTTTTATGTACCTGAAATTCAACAAAATGAATGCATTTACATTATTGTATGAGGAAACTGTGAATTACCAATCCTTAAGTTCAGCTTTTCTTCAGTGTATGATTTATTCTTGTTAAGTGTCATAAAAAAATGTATGCAAAAATACAAATAAATCCATATAAAATTACAATACCAATTTAGTACATAAGTACGAAGTTACATATTGTGTTTTCGTCTCCTTTTGCAGCTGAGAAACCCATCGGACAAGTTCATTTACGCCACGGTGAAGCAAAGCTCCGTGGACATCTACTTCCGGCGGCAGGTGGAGCTTAGCACCATGTACCGCCACATGGAGAAGCACAACTATGAGAGTGCCGCCGAGGCCATCCAGGCCGTGCGTGACAAGTGAGTCTCGGCCAGGCCGGGCCGACCAGGGCGCCTGTCGGCCGGCTGCTAGACCTTTTAGGCAATCACAGTTCAGGGCCAGTCCAGTCAGTTTAGCATGGGGGGGACATGGACCTCTGGGCCAGAAGGGAATGGTAGGACTTACTGCTACTTTTCCCTCTGATCCGGGTCCATCGCCCGGCAAAGACAGACGTCAAGGGACAGGAACAAGTGTGGTGTGTCAACAGCACTGACACCAGTGTGAGGTCAAGCTAACATTGAGTGGAAGAGCACCCTTTTTCAGGTTGTACCCAGACGAACATCTTTGAGACAGGGGGAATCCAATGGGGGACGCGCCCTCACCCAGTTGGCATTGGATTTCTTTTGGGCCATAAGCAGCGGTAGAGATTGCTGGTAAACGCTGAATGACACACAAGATCTGGTGTGCGAGAAAGTGAAGGGTGGGAGCCGTAAATGTGTATGTAAATCATTGTACTGTCGCACCGTAACCCCCTCCTTCCCCTCCTCCTCCTCCCTCCTTCCTCCTCCTCCTCCCTCCCCCTCCCCCACAGCAAGCTGCATGCTTTCATCTGGGACTCTGCGGTGCTGGAGTTTGAAGCCTCGCAGAAGTGCGACCTGGTGACCACGGGAGAGCTGTTTTTCCGTTCGGGCTTTGGCATAGGCATGCGCAAGGACAGCCCCTGGAAACAGAATGTGTCCCTGGCCATTCTCAGGTCTGTCCCAGCCGAAGCTGCATTACTCGTATGACTTCTTTTGTTTCTTATTAATATGATTTCTTGGTCATGTTTTGACCTTTTTTATAGCCATCGAATACATCGCCTTATGTCACATCTTCTTTCTCTGTATCTCCCCTCTCCTGCCTCCAGCTCTCTGTTTGTCTCTGTCAAGTGTATGTCTGTCTGTCACCTGTCCTGCTGTCTCAGTTTCATAATTGTTAGCTGTTTGGGAGTGAGCGGTTCGAATACCCCATCTTTTTAGGCGTGTATTAACTTTGTCACCTCTCTCCCTACCTCCCCTAACCCCCTGCAGTTCTCATGAGAACGGCTTCATGGAAGACCTAGATAAAACCTGGGTGAGATACCAGGAGTGTGACTCAAGGAGCAATGCCCCAGCCACACTCACCTTTGAAAACATGGCAGGTATGGTCCATATCGCGAAACAGAAAGCGTTAAAAGTGATTGGACAAAAACTGCAGTGGTAAGGTACTGTAGCACTTTTTTGTCCAATACCTTTACTAAATCGTTGTTTTAGTGTCGGCGTGGGTGCTCTGTGGAAGTGTGCCGTACATGATCTTGTGCTGTGGCTTTGTGCGGTTGTGGTTTTTAATTAATATTGTGTGGTTTTCAGCCGCCATCGTCAGTCGGATGCGATTGATAAAAAAGGGGCGACCACTGAGAATGACCAAGCATTCATTCTCAGTGGAAGCGTCAGGTTTGGGGACTCACCTGCTCACATCTTTCCACCTCTGCTTTGTTTTTCTCCTTCTTTCCTCTCCTGACAGGTGTCTTCATGCTGGTGGCTGGAGGCATAGCAGCCGGGATCTTCCTCATCTTTATCGAAATCGCCTATAAGCGCCATAAAGACGCCCGCAGGAAGCAGATGCAGCTGGCCTTTGCGGCCGTCAATGTCTGGAGGAAGAACCTGCAGGTAGGATTGATCCCCTCTGCCTGCTCACGTGAATGGTGGAAAGTTCTGAGAGAGCTTAAAAAAAGCCCCCTCATCATGAGGGTTGATTTCTGTCTCCCATCCTCTCAAGAATCTTTCTTTTTCCCTGCTAGATCACTGTATGAGAAACTATGATCTCTGATGCCTTTCTTTGTTGAAAGGTATCCTCAAGTGGCCACACTGTAGACCTCAAAAGTGTTCAAAAGCCAACAGCACCCATGTCTCTTGTGTGTGCCTGCAGGAGAATAAGGAGTCTTCAGCAAGTCAAGCTGTGGCTGGTACCCCCTCATTAGTATGTAACATACCTGTCCTTTTAGAATAGCAATAGGATATTTAACCTCATAAACCTCTGACATGATGGGTACCTGTCTAAGTTCAACTTCCATTTACAGCATGAACTAGTATTTCTAAGCTGCTGCTGTGGTGCTTTTAAGCTTCATAAGGTCAGATGATGTTGACATGGAAGCCAAGGAAAAGCAGCTACTGTCCTGCCTTAAAAACAGAAATACGGTCATAAGTGTCGGTTGAATAACAGTGATTACATCATTGATTTACGTCACTCTCTACTCGGTCATACAAACAGCCAGGAGCTATCAATCCAAATAGAGCATAAGGATTAAAATCAATTCTCTGGGTGAATCACACCCCAGTGATTCCTCAGTGAAGTCAGCAGCTGTTGTGTCAAGTGCTGTGCTAGAGTGAACAGTATATCGGCTTCAGTGTCTAAATTATCCTGTAGCCATGGACCTGATGCAAAGCAATGGAAGTAGAGGCAGGTATTCATTTTAAGCCCGGGTAATAAAAAAAGTCTAATTTCTAACTCGCCGTAGTGGTTTCTTGTCTTGCAGAGTTTTTTTAAATGGGTGGCCTTTCAAGATATCTATATATATCTATCCCTGAAAGTACATCCACTAAACCAGCAAAATGACATTGAATTTCATGTGTGAACCAAAAACATCTGCATGACAAAATTGGCTACTTTTTTATTTTGTGATGTGAGTGAACCAACTCTTAAGCTACAACAAGCAGTTAGGTACTCTGCACGGCTGATATAAATGCCCTCTGACACGTACGCAATCAGACAAGGCTGTGAACCGTTGGAGCGCCCCTGCTCCATCCATGCGACCTCCCTTTTCTTTCTCTTGATGTTCTAACTCCCTGATTGAATAGCTTGGGGGAACAGGGTTTCCACATTTGATGGGCAGTCACACAGTGAGTCTGTGATTTGGCTCTGGCAGCCTGTCTTCCGACTCTTTGTAAACCTTGAACCAATGCTCAGAGTTTGGCCCTGCTGAACTGAAACAGCAGGGCTGGAGGAAGGTACAGTATAAAATCACAAGTGCCTGTCAGCAATGTCATTCTAAGAGTGTCTGCCATCGACCTGACAAGCGTTTGTCACTGTCGTGAGTGTCCTCATATGGATGTGAGTCCTCTAGGCGCATACAGCAGGAGAATGCATGCAGGGCAGGCGTCACTGAGAAAGGAGAGGGACACACTAAACTGCCTGTAGACCAGCGCGTTTCATATCCATGTCAGCGATGATCATGTTGATTCCTTTGCTCTGACGAACAAAGACGGCTCATGCATGCTCATCTTGCCCATCGACCGTCACTGTGGGCCCTCGAGCTACAATAACGGATTCACACAATCTTCTCTGCCCTAAATAAAACCCCAGCAATGAGTTTCACACAGGAATCATAGGAAAAGCCCACAAAGTCAAGCCTAGCTCGTACGATCTGCTTTGTTTTCCATGAATATTGTTCTGGATATTATTCATACTGTTTGGGTGCACTGATTTGGATGCTGTCTGTGATCTAATTTGCACAAATGTAAAATGACAACTTGGCTATGTAAGACACAAACACATAATAATGGAACATGTATGATCACAGTTTATGTGGCCTCCTCCTTTCTCAGGACAGCAAGTACTGAAACCTGGAGTCCCATTGTTGGCATCATTTTGACTGCTTGTTTGGTGTTCGTAATGTAATTATGTGCTTATGTACTGCCTCAGGGTGGTGCAGCACTGTGCAGTACTGTGCACCCACACACTTCAACACAAAGATGTAACCTGAGAGAACGTGCACCTCTGACTAACTGAAAATCTGTTCATGTAGGACATCCCTCATCCCCTGCAGGCTGACAATATATCTAGTTTTGTTGTGCACAAACTGTTTTTGTTCAAATGACTGTCAGATATAAGTTAATTAACTCGTCTTCATTTTTCAGTATGCTTTTAAAAGAAATAAAAGTGCATGCATCGTTAGAACTGCTTGCTGAAGTATTCCAGCTTTTAAGAGCTTCGGCCACAGAGATGTTGTGGTGATGTAGCTATTTAATCACATTATGCACAAAACGTATTTTAGTAGGATAATTATGGAACCTCTTGAAGTGGATTTATCTGAATGATGTAAATTTAGATCTTACATTATGCAAAGTAAAAAAACACACATTAGAATGAATATTCTGTGTAGCCAAACTAACTTCTGAGTACAAGATTGTGTCTTTTTTGTGGCACATGTTAAAATATTAACAATATTACTGGAGCTAGTTTAGAAGGGCTAAAGACTGTAGTTCATCTAATGGCCACTTGAGGCTGTCTCCAGAAATGAGTCAACTTTTACAGTTTGTCTCTTAAGCTAGTTTTCTTATTCTTGCAAACGGAACAGAGACTGCATTTTACACATAAGTCAGTTTAAGTTACATAAGGACTTAGAGATGAATCCCAGATCAAAGAAACGTTGAATGCCTCTGAATAGTTGTTTGGCGTTTGGATGTTGTGTCAGATGTTTGAATCTTCATTTCTCGTCTTTAAGTTTTATGTTGTAAATGAAGCTGCTGTGATGCATGACACATTTCAGACTTTATCTGACAATAAAGTTCCATCAGTCAATCAATAATGTGCACAATTAGGGGCTCTGTCGCTTTAAATTACATGGGGACAATGCTAGCTATCTGCTTAGCATCACTTCAGCCACGGTGCAGTGATGCATTTATTTTCGTATACCATAGATGTTTATTCTGATATATCTCGAGTGTTGGCTAATCCACCCTATATGTTTTGCATTATCAGGTTTTTTTTGTACATTCATGGTCCTTCTGTTCCAGACTAGCGTGTTCTTTAAATTTACATCATACAGATTTCGTTCTTTTTTGTTTAACTTTAAACATTTCAGATTTCTGTTACAAAATTGTTATGACCACTACATCACTGAGAGGTCAAAGGTCTGGCTTTTAGCGCTCCCCTTCAAAACAGATGTTACTCAGAAGTGCACTGTCTGAATAAGACTGAAACTGCTGTCAGCTTGGGATGGAAACTGAGTGTCAGAAGCCCTGCTGCGTGATGATAATGATGGTTTATAATGATGTTTTATAATGATGATGCACTGCAGTGGCACGCAACTGTTTCTGTCAAGAAACAGCCGGCTGCTGCTCTCTGCAAGTCCCATGCCATGCTTCATCCGATGGTCCAGCATGACATGCATGGCCTGGACTGTGCTCACGCAGCACCTCATCAGGGCTCAGAGCGGCCAGACTGCACTCCTGCAGGCTCAGAAGTGAAAGAAATGGTGTTAAGTAAAAGATGAAAGGGGACATCTGCCATCAGTTGGGCACTGATTATTTTTCCTGAGCTGAAAAGAGAATGATTTGTTATGTAGGATTATTTTCTTCATTTACTAACATGAGATATCATCTTCCAACAGGAAATATACTTAATTTATCATCCACTGCACTAAAAGTCAAGTGATGGTTTGCACCAGCTCTCATCTCTCCTCAACGCCAGCTCAAGCCTGCTCGCCACCTGATATGATATTATAGGGTGTTGAGTGGAAAGCGCTGGTTAGTGGGGGGTTGATGGGTGATAAAAAATGTACCCCAAAAGTGCCTAGTCATGACCTGATGAAAAAGAATGTACTGCGGGGCCAGTGCCGGCCAGGATTGATTTGTCATGCAATTTGTTTCTTTTTACTTATACTATGTTTTCTCCTTTTTATCCCTCTCTTCATCCATAAAATGTTTTGGCATGTTGAAATTCACACCACACTGCCCCTGCCCAAAGGGCCTCCCTCCCTGCAACTACTCACTCATCCTCCACTTATACTTTACTAACATCCATCTTAAAGTGCTTTCTTTTATAAGACTCTTTTATCCTCCATCTGCCCAGATAATGAATTCAACCGCATAGAATTGCATTTTTTTTCTGCACTAAGAATAGATTATGTTTTGCAGCTGCATAGATGACCATTCCTTATGAATCCCTCTTTTCTTTTGCACTCCATCTCATTCTCCATCCCATCCCCTTGTGTGTGGGGTGAATTTCCATTATACCACGTTATGGTATAATGACTAAATGGGCTTCAATTACTGACTTTTGTCGCTGCTGTTTCCCTATTTGATATGCATTTTAGTGGCCTCTGATACTGTATCTATTCGACTTTTAATACCTGCCTGGCTTTGGATGTGAATGTTTGCTTTGCTAGTTTTTATTTTTATTTTTGAGTATTCGCCCGTTTTGGTTCCCTTGGCTTTTGCATAAGGATCTTCTTTAGAGTAATAACGATCAAGTGGATGGACATTTATTTTACTTTTCTTTTCTTCCCCTATGCAGCCCTCTTCCTCTCTAGAGACTGAGGATGTAAGAATACCTTAATATGAGTTTTGTCATTTTTTTTGCATTTAACAACCTAGTAATTGTGCTGAGAGTAGCTGTGGGGCACTCTGATGTCATGAGGGAGGGAGGGCACCAAATTGGCTCGCTATCTTGTAAGGACGTAGGTAAAAAAAAAATGCTTCTTTTTTACTTTTTAATTTATCTGACAAGACTGCATTTCTCAATCTCTTTGTGTGCTCTGACCTGCATCAGAACCAAGTACAGATCCTCTATAGTTTGTAAGGCAAAGTGCTTAGTAGATCCATTTCATATTTAAGATAGTTTCTGTGCTGAGATGAATACGTGTGTTCGGGCAATAGTGAGTGAGAATATTTGAGATGTTCTAAGTAGTGTAAAGTAGATATCACACCCACTGACATCTTTACTAGTCATCCCTCATTCCAATGCATTTCTAGGGGCCAAGTGAATGTGTCAGCACGTTTCTAGAGGACTACTATGCCATCTTGTGCAGCCCCACTGTGATAATGTCGCATAAAAATGTAGATGAATGCCCTCATATCAGTCTGAACAGACTATTTCAACTCTGACATCTAACAGGCTGTATCCCTTTCTTTCTCCCTCTTAACGTATATGCTATAGTCTTTCTCTTAAAGGACCCTCCCCATATTAAGACATTAATGAGTAAGGTTATTTACTGGGTTGGGGGATGGGTGGTGGTGGTGGTGATGGTGGCGGGAACAGAGAATGGGTGAGACTGGAACCACAGTTTTCACCCCAGCCAGAGGACATGAATAATGTTTGTACATATATTCATTTTAGGATAGGAAAAGTGGTAGAGCAGAGCCCGAGCCCAAAAAGAAAGCCTCTTTTAGGTCCATCAGTACCAACCTCGCCTCCAGCATCAAGAGACGTAGGTCCTCCAAAGACACGGTAAGGAGACGAAGAAGCAACATCTTCCCGTTGTATACTCTTCCCCCTCCTCCTCCTCGCCTGTCTCTACTTTCTCCTTTCTCTTTTTTTCTGTCCTCTCTCTTCCGCATCTCCATATTCGACCGCGAGACAGTGCCATGTTCCACTCACCCATTTCCACACGGCTCCGCTGCCTCTGCCACGTGTCTGTCAGATCACCATCGATCAGCCATCACCTTTTAGCATCTGTAGCTCCTCTACAGGCCCAAGGGCATCAGTGCAGGAAAACAGGTCAGGCCAGGCCAGGATCTGGGCTCTGAATTTGAGGAAGAGGTATCCAAAATGCCACGGTCTTGGGGGGGGTTTGATGGGATTAGTAGCTTGTTCCTCTTGAGGAGGGGGGCGACAAAAGCAAGCAGTCTGCCAGTGGTTGTTTTGTCTTGGGCTGCTCTTCCTCCCTGCCTCTGGTTTGGACGTGGATTCTGGCGATTGTGTACTTGAATGGTGGCGTTGTGGTGTGTGTGTGTTTATATAATTGTGTTGGTATCCTGTCCTGTTGATTGCTTGAACCTTTGTATATCCATTGTTTCTTTGCATCAATCCCGCCCGCACTTCCTGTGTTTGGGTATCAGCCGCTGTTGGTTTGCTTTTGGTTTGAAAAGCATGCGCTGGTGTTCTGTCACTTTTTTTCCAAAATCCATTTTCAAGGTAGCCGAGATGGAAACTCCTGCAGAGAAGAAAACTAATGTGTTCTTATTTTTCAACATCTATTTCAGGACTACACTCATGGATTTCTATTAATCAAGTCTTTTTGCTTTGTCATATTATTTTCTTTGTCATAATTATTGTTTTTTTTTCCAGTGTCCTTGTGGTCTTAACTGTGCATGCCTCTTCCAGGGTGTATTTTCAGGTGGTGAAGACTATCTTCTTTTTTGTTAAAATTCTTGTTTTCACGAAATGCAGACTCTGTGAAACCTGGGACTCTCAGTGTGTTTCAAATACAAACTATTCTTCTTCTTTTTTTCTAAAACCCCATCTTTACTTGACTTGTTTGTTGCTGGCTGTACGTTCTCACTACCTACTCGCCAAATGCAGCAGCTTGGTCAGCGGCCCTACACTTTAATTATGACGCTGTAGATTTTCAGATAGGCACATACAGGGCTCCATATTCAAGACACTATAGTACTTGTAGTTACTGGTAGTTGCCACTTCGACTACGACCAATAATTAAATGCAAATCTGGTGGTGCCAGAGCAACAATTAAACATGTAAAATTGAACACTGTGCAACAGCCTGTTTCCAGTAGGTGGGGCTATGACTGAGAATAATAATGTGCAGATCTGTTTGGATATGAGATTTATAAAAACTTCATTTGGCATGGTGAAACTTTAACGTTTGCTGTACTGCCATGAAAGTCCCCTACAATAAAAACTCTTAGTCCTCACAGTAAAGCTTCGTCAAGGCCTCAAGGTTCATCTGACCACATTCTGGGTGGATTTTCAACCAAACAAAGGATTACATCAGAGACGAAAACATGTCATTTCCTGTTTCCAGTAGGTGTCACTATGGTTTGTTTATTATTATTTGCATGTAGATGTGTTCAATGCCTGGACTCTCCAAGAAGATTGTATATGAGAGGTGCAACAATTTTTCCTCCTTTTTTTTGGAAAACATCCAACTCCACCTCAAGAAACCAAAATGGCTGACTTCCTGTTGGGTTTAAGACATGGGTACAAAAAGATTTTTATTGTAAATAATGACTCTGTTAATATGCACACTGAATTTCATACATGTAGGGGAAACTTTCTTCAGGGGCTGCTTCTATAAAATTCTGTAGGGGGTGTTACTGAGCCACTTTGCCCCATAAAATTGTGGGACCAAAATCACATTTTAAATTGCTGGATTTCTGACACGTGCCAAGTTTTGTAGGTTTGTGAGCATCCCTTGACCCCAAAAGGACTTCATGGTTTATGGGACAACACCAGCGGCATGATCTTCAACAAAACGTACAGTCTTTACAAGAATGCATCATTGAGGTCTTTAGACTTTTATGAGCATATTTTAGTTATTTTTTATCATTATTTGTATTTCTATATTTGATCTTTATTACCAGCCAAGGGTAGTAGACCCAAGTGTAAAATATGCTATTTCCTGTTTCCAGTGGGTGGTGCCTGGACCACGGCAAATATTTTCATATAGATGTGTTCAGGGTTGGACTGTTATCATACATGTGCAATTTGGAGCAGATTATGAAAAATTCAGCATTCCACCACAGCCTCACCCTTTGATGACAACTCGTAATTTGAAAAACTTTGAACAGTCGACGTCTTCTCAATAAAATGACCAAGTTTGATTAGGATTACAAGAAAACCTTACAAGGAATTAGTTCAAATATAAACCCTGAAAATTATCAAAAATATTCCGTAATCAGAAAATGAAATTTAAATTGGTGATTTGCTATGAGGTTTTAATCATGACAATAAGAGAGTTTTTGTAGTCATGACATGAGTCAGATGTCTACCATTTCTTATACATGTTGGGGAATCCTACTCCAGGGGCAGAATTTCTGAAATGTTCACTTGGGTGATGTGGAGCCATTTTGCTACACCCATCCACACATCCACATTCACAAGTTAATTCCAACCTCTTCTGATTTGTTTGCAAACGTTTGTGAGTTATGGGGCTCATATCAGCTGCCAAATTTGGTGAACTTGGAATGGAAATAAAGAAAAGAAAGAAAATCCTTGCAATTTCATTTGGATCCCTGCACACTTTGGTGCTTGGGAAAACTGACTTTAACTTTTTTTAAAGTGCTAGTTTGAATAGATTTATGGTCCCAACGGTCCCTGTTAAGATCTAGGCTCTAAAATTACCCATGATGGAAACAAATATCACTGTTTTACATCTTTGATTATGTAACATACATAAATAAATTGCATGTGTAAATATCAGACCGTAGATTACATCACATCTTGTGAAAGGAGTCAACATTTACCACCTGCATGGTTTCTTTTTTTTAAAAGTCATGTTTGAAATACTCCTGCATCACCCCAAACCCCTGCGCCAAGAGGTTGTTCACACTCTTATACTGTGTCACCAGACTTTACACCCACATTAAGATATAAAGCTAGACTACAACATGCAGTCACTTTATGGCTACCTACAGTGTCATCTTTGATGTGTTGAACCACTGACTAAGCGTATGTGTTTGAGGAGCTGGGAGTGAGAACAGGCTGGTTTCAGCACAATGAGAGTGTCAGGTTTTCATCCAATTTCTTCACAGTGATGGAGAAAAGTCCTGCTCATTGCATTTGGGAGATTGAACCTCACAAGCTTAAAGTGTTGACAAACTATTGATCCACAGCCAGACAATGCTGGTCACTGACCAAATCTGGCGCAGGTCTCTAAAATGTAATGAAATACAACTCAGTGGAAATCTCTCGGAACAGCAAAGACACGTTTGCAAAAAGGCTGCTGTACAAACATTGTGTTTTGAATGTGTTTCTCGGGGGAGGTGTAAACTATGGAAGCTAAGCTAATGTGCCACTAGAGAAATGTATGTGTTTTAATTTGAATTTCTGTGTTTCTCTCTTTTTTAACTGTTAACTTTTATTTTGAATGTTTCTGCATTTAGCCAAACGAACCTTACTCTCCCCTGGAGGTTTCTCAGTAGATTTGTTCTGGATTGAAGAGAAGAAGAGTGGGATCGACATTGTTAATGTCTGAGGGTTTGGATACTGCTTTGAGAGCCCAAGTTGGGGGGGAAATGGCTCATAGTGGAAAAAATATTGAAATCCAAAAAGATGCTCCTACTGAAAGATGTGCCATCCTCAGTCTTTGACCATTATTTTGATTTTATATCAATGTTATTATTTTATATTAATGGATATCAATGGACTTGAGTGTCAGTGTCCCTCACCCACATGCCACACTGCTCCTCTCTCCCTCTGCAAGCATGCCAATGACTGTAACTGTCATAGTTGTAGTCACAGTAGAAGAAGTAGAAGTAATCTCTTAACTTGTGCCATATAATCGAAGGGATCACCTTAGCCATATTGAAAAAGTACCTTTTAATCCTCAATGTGATGTCAGTGAAGTGTCTCTTTTTGCTGGTCTACATGACCCCAGTAGGGTGTGCTGTTAGCAGCTCCTCGAGGTACAAGACATGGGGAGAACAAATGGGGGTTGTAAGCTAGATAATGATGCAATTTGCAGATCAAGGGGATGAGAAACATCCACTCCGACTCATCTTTATTTAGAAAATTGGGTATTTTACTTCTCGGAGTGGATGTTCCCTCATCTGTCAGCATGTTATTTGCATCATAAGAGCTTCTGAAGCTCATAAGCTTGAATGTATTGGCTCTATCAGCTTGAAATGAGAGGCACATAAATCCTCAGATCTTCCTGAATTGAGAAATGCAAAAAGGATATGTGAGACGGGTACGCTGAGGCAAGACTCTCCTCTGTTTTGGTGCTGCAATTCATTCATGTATAATAGTACCTTTAAATGCATTCAATGTGCAAACAAAGGGTGTTTTTTGTTGCCCATTGGATGTATTTAAACAGGTTTTTCCAATACAGAGATTAAGATTGGCATGTTGGAAATACTGACAGGTTTATTACTCCACCCAGTCTCACTGTGTTATATACATGCTCCAAAAACAAACAAAAAAAGAGCATTTTACAGGCTCCATTATGATGTGACTGTAAATATTAACAATGTCTAACAAATGATTGTGTCATCAGGTTTCTACAATTTTGCTCATGACAGAAAAAGCAGCCTCAGCATTGAGAAAACTGCAGTTTACTACATTTAGTACTCTGAGCATTCATAAGACTCAGTCAAAGGCAAAATCAATGTTACCATAGAAACTAAGCACATGCATGGAATCTGGATCTAGTTTTCCCTCTCAACACTGTAGACGCCTACAATTCAACACACTCTGCTTTAATAGAAGCATAGTGAAGCCAGGACTGGACGTAAGAGTTCAACACAACAGCACTTTGAATCAGCCTTAAATTCTTCTCTTTCTAAGCTGCTTCAATTAGAAGAAAAAAAAACTCGGTCTGCATGCATTGGACTACAAATGAGCTTTCAGTGCTAGCTCTTACAGGATCATTATCACTCATGTTTCAAGGCCAAAAAAAACAAATTATTCCTGATTCAAATTTGCTGTTGTCTAGACTCAGAACCTTACGTCTGCTCCCATCTAGCCCACCTCAGGCACAACCAATCTGTTTGACGAAAATACAAACCAAAGAGATTCAACAAAAACTACAAAACTATGGTCTGCCTGAGAGAGGTTAGAGAACCCTTCTGCTTCTAAATTTCTGCAGAATAGAAGCAAAGGTGTTCTTCAAATAATATAAAGATGAATGTTTAGTCTTACTAACATTGCCCAAAAAAAAAAGCTTCCAATTTCTGCTTTTGTCAAGAAATAACTCCTCCCTTTTCCTTCCCCTCTATTTCTCTTCACTTCTGCAGCAATTCCCACCCACTGACATCACGGGCCAACTCAACTTGTCTGACCCGTCTGTCAGCACTGTGGTGTAAAGAGAGAGGGCGACACCGAGGTTCGCTCCCCGAGGAGAGAGGAAACGAGACGTGGAGGGAGCAGAGGGAGACAGGACGGGAGAAGCCATCTCCTCGTTCCCTTCGCTGTCAAAGCCTGAAGCTTTCAATTTCAGCGCCTGCCAACAGAGCTTTTTAAAAGAAATCGCTTGCTGGAGAAGTGGCTGAAAAAACACTGAACTTGCACCTTTTTTTAAAGTCAGGATTACCTGGCATTAGATGTTTGTATAGGTTCCCTGAGCATGCACTGAAGAACCCATCTAACTCACATTTACAATCCTTTCCTTCTGTATCTTATTAGCTTACTTACTTAACCTTGTTTCTGTCCTTTTACTCAGAACAATTTACTTAATGTTTGATGTTAACTTCCAACAAATTTCCTGATCAGCTGTGTAACCTTAGCAAGCTGGATTTAGTTAAGTTAAGTTTAAGGATAAACCAGTTAAGGTGAGAGTACTGTATTCGACATATCATTTCCAACTAGGGCTTAGTCATAGTAATATTCAGCATTTCTTAACATACACTGCAATACAAGACGTACTGTAAGCTAAAATGGATATCATTTTTTAAATAGGAACTACTTATGTTTGTATCTACTCTTTTTAAGTTTTTTAGATGATTTTTTCTTTTCATTTGGAAGCACTAATAATGGCACTAGTATTTAGGATATGACTAATCTTGTCTACCAGTGAAGACGATGCAAGCATGTGTGTGTTTGTATATGAACAAGAGCTTTATGTATATGAATGACAAAATTGATATTAGAAAGGTTATATACCAGATTCTGCAATTGTTTAAATTGTATAGTTTTTCCCGTTTTTTCTAATAAGCCAAATGTTGGTATTTGTTTTTTTAGAAGAGCTTCTAAAAGAGCAGCTCTTGGTTTACTGCTATTTAAAGAAGGATAGTACATAAAATCACAGATTTGTTGACTTTCTGTGAAACAGTTCTGTAAGGTTGGTGTTTTTACCTTCAACCTTGTTTGAGACACCCTACACTAAGCCATGTTACGCTTGGGGACACCCTCTCTCTTCCTCTCTCCTGCTGCAGCAGTCTTTCTCATTTCCAGTGTCCAAGGGGTTGCATCAAAGGGCCAGGTTTTTCACCCAACCAGCACTTGGTCTTTCATGCAAAACTTCCTCCATGTGCAAATGCAGCACTGGAGAATTTTTACATGAAGGAAGCCGAGTGAATTGAAAGTGTGGCTTAGCTCGCGAGCTTGTGTGCAGGTCATGGTTAGATGTAAAAACAGGCCGTTTCCCGTTTTCTGGAGCTGAGAAACCACTGCTGTTTGTTGAAAAGAATATCACATCCTGTCCGGTGTCAGCACTACAGAGCACTTTATGCTGAGGGGTCTCTAAATCACTAAAACAGAGCTATTGTTTAACAAAGACATTAGAATAGAACCACTGTCAGTCAGACGTATTGACTTCTCCACTTTTAAGTTGTTTTATTTCCATGTTTTTTTTTTACATTTTATTTCTTGTTTTTTTTTAACGGTAGTATCTAAGTCTTTACAAAAGAAACTATGAAACTCGCTGCAACAGAATTTGGTTTCAAAACTTTGACTGAGAGTTTGCTTCTGATCATTCTGCCGTGTGCATGCTTACTTGTTAATACCAGTGCTTTAGTTTGTTTCTGGATGCCTGTTGTTGCCGTGTACAGTCAGCTGAGCTGTGTGGAGCGCTTAAATTGAATGAATTGTAAATAGAGTCTGGTTCAGTGTGAATAGGGTTGAGCAGATTGTACTGCACTTGTATTACGACTGCAACTGAGAATGTCTTAAATAATAGTTACACATGCACACAACAGTTGTGATAAACAGGCATGCATAAACACACACACAGACACAGACACGTGCACCACACACATGAAACCCCTTGATCGAGAAATCACTTGTTTTTCTTACCTTTTTCCAAGAAGATCTTGCATTGAATCATCTTGTTTATAAAACTGTAAATAAAATATACTGAAATTGCCAAAACTAAACCATTTTGTGACTTCAATAATTATAGGTTAAGTGTCTTAACCCCAAACTCCTGCAGCCACAACGGAATTATGGCTGCAGGAGTTGGGGATTGAACTCCAGACCTTCTGATTGAGAGACGACCGACTCTACCACTGATCCACAGCTGCCCTGACAAAGTTAAGGTGCATTTGTCCAATGATGAAGCAGTATTGGAATAGAAAAACGCTAAATATAAGTCATAATAGTTATTTTGTGTCACACTTCTTAAAGGCTAAGTGCTACACAATGCAGACAGAAAAACTAAATATAAACAACAATCTTAATTAAACAAGACTAAGTAAAGACTTGACTCCGTTTTTCAAATGTAAAAACTAGATTGAATCATATGACCCTATATTACATGAAAATACACCCAGAGTTCACAGTCTCGGTTATTTCTTGTTCTTCTTCTGAAGTTTTGCGTTGACACTGTTTGCTTGAATCCTGATCTGACTGACCAAACAGTCTTAGAAAACTCTGAGCAGTAATTTACATCCAAAAAGCTCAGACAAGCCCACAGTGTCTGAGATCTGGCCAGCAGAAAGCAGCAGAGAGCCAAAGCAGAAACTCTACATCACACTGTAGTTAGATTGATACACACTAAAAAGAGCTGAATGAGAACTTAAACTCACATTTATCAGGTTGATTATAGAAAAAAAGGATTGAATGTAAACTGAAGTCAATGTTAATGTTGGATAAGAAATTAATTTTGTTATGAGTCTGACAGGAATTAGACAAGGAAACATGAATTGTTGATATCTTTAACTTGAATTGTTGCTCGTTAAAATGAAATACAGGATCTGTTGGCTTGGATTTCTAACACTTGGATATCTACTATATTCTTACACTGCCACTGATAATCCAACAGAGGTTATATAACACGGTCCACAGATACATCCATTTGACCATTTCCTTTTATGTAACTAGAGCACTCAAATCAGCCTTAGCATTTACTGCTTATTAGAAGATAGCATGCTTCTGCTCTCCTGCAAAGCATCAGCATATTAACATAATTACTGTGGTCATGTTAGCACCCTGACATTAGCATTTGGCTCTAAGCAACACTGTCCCTAAGTACACTCTAACAATGCTGCTATGTGTCTGTCTCGTCCTCTTCTAAACGAAGACATTTGGCTGTATTGGTTATTGTCCTTTTGTATATCATAAACTGTAATTCAAAAACAAACTGAAATGCATGAAACAATCGAGGTTATTTCCCTCCAGTCCTCCAAAAATGTCATGTTGCATAACCAAAAGATGGACATTTTTATAACTTGATGTTAATTTTTCAAAACATGTAAAGGTTAATTAATAAGACTTTTTCATTAGCTGACATGCTACCAATGTAATCTCTTGTCTCCCCCACTGTATGCACCAACAGTCACTGTCAAAGGCAGTGTAATCTTTGATTAAATTATCACAGTCATCAATAATTAAATCATGGCTGTCAGTGTTAATAAATGACATAAAGACAAAGGTGAGTCACAGCATCTTGTCAGGTGAGACTTTTGTTCTGTTCCATTGCCACTCTGTCACACTCAGTCTGAGAGATTAATGTGACCCTGCATGTCCACTGCTCCTCTGCTGAGAAGACAAAGGGTGATTAACAGTCATTTTTCTTTTTGTCAAACATATGGCAAACTATGACACCTACGTATAAACCGTTCAGATTCAGAATTTCTGTAGCAAAATCTGGCGTACATTCAGTTGAACTCAGCGAACATTTCTATTGTAAATGTCCAGTGCTAGTCTAACCTTGATCACCTTACTGACCATCTAGACCAGAATTGCAACCCTGTTTTTAATTCTTAGATTGACAGCGTTATGCTGGGGTGCTGATGTTAGCATTTTGCTCATCCTCACAGCTGCTTTTTGGGTGTAAATTCTTATGAGAGCACCCATTGGCTTTCGACTGAAATAACCTCTGGGGATTGGGGGAAAAATTTTAGGGGGTTTCAAAAGAAGCTGACGATAAAGGATTTGCTATTAAAGGCTTCCATTTCCCTAGGCTGGTCATTCATAAAGTCCAAGAAGCTGTTTGCAAGGCGAGAATTGAATTGGATAATGATGGATGAAGATTACAAATAGTAATTTTTCATTGGATGAAAGACAGTGAGTTGTGGATTGCTTTCAGCTGATGCAGTCTGCCTCTTTTGCTCTCAAAAATTGACTGTTTTCTTTTACAACCTATATAAGCCTGCCTTTGACAGTCATACTCTGGGAAACCAGAACACCCCAGACCACCAAATTCTTGTTTTTTAGCTTGCAGATTCTGCATTCATATTCAAGTATCTGTTCATAGACATTTAGGTATTGTTAATAGATGCATAACGTTAAGTTGCTTAAGCTATTTTATAATATTAAACATCAACTTATTAAGCATGACTCTAAGTAAGTTTCACAAAACCACATGGATCTTTTGGATAGCTTCTGCACAGTATAGAAAAGAGCCATTGCAGCAGGTATTCCTATCACCCCACCTTCCTGTCCCCATAACTCTGATGCATTGTGCCCTTGAAAATCACTCTGGAGTCAGCGTTAAACGTATCCTGTTTAAGTTCATCACATTGTACTATGGGCTATTTAAGTGCTAGAGCTGGGAAATTTAAAACAAAAAACTGATGATTTGCATGTCTCTTTTATGTGTTTCCGGCTAATGCACATCAGGTAGCTACGGAAGAGGATTGGGGCCAGGCATGATAAATAAATAATGAGAAGATTTTTTTTCATTATGCAAAAAAGTCGAAATTTTGTGAATAAAATTGAAGAACAATTCCGAGAATAAATTCGAAATTTCAAGAAAATTTTCTTCAACATTTTTCTCAACATTCAGACATTTTGACTTTATTCTCGACATTTCGACATTTTTTCTTCAAGTGCATAATGGAAAACAAAATTCCTCTATCCTCTTTTAATTCTCATGTCTGGCCCTAATCTTCTTCCTACAATTCTACAATTCTTTGTGGAACAGAATATTGCAGTGAACAGAGGCTGGACTGCAATACTCAAAAGCTCCTTCAAATAACTCATCATATAGTCTGCTAAATTTAGACTCTGTGAAGACAGTGTTTCTGCAGAAATAGACTTTTAAAAAGTACAAAGACATTCTAGGACTCTTGTGAAAACTTCATTTCCATGCTTAACTCGGACACTCAAATGAGACTATTTGCAAGTCAGGTTTTTAAGCTGCCTCCATTTGCATGCAAATATTGGGTGAGAACAACAACTAGCTCTGCAGCTCCTCAGTCCAACACCCTACAATTTGGACCAGTGCCAGTTTAGGCCAGCCCTTGTTTGCTCCATTAATGCTATATGAATAATCACTGATCATGTGATACTCTTTCTCTCTTCAGTAAACAAGGAAATGATTATTACTGAAGCTCACTACTAAATTAAACGTGAGCAGCATATTCTACAGCAGCTCTGGCCATCATTAAAACATTTTCACTCCATGGCACCAGTAGCCTTGGAGCTGTTTTCATTCACAGAGCCGGGAAGAAGGTTTCAGGCGCATGGAGGACGACTTGGCTGCGCGCGGAAGTCGGGGCATAAATTCAGGTCAGGCTTGGCTTTCCTAGCTCAAGTGAAATGTAAAACAGAAGGCAGGGAGCAGGTGAAGCGTGAACCACAGTTGGGCAGTGATAACGCCTGCCCAGCGGGAAGCCAGCAGCCACTTGGCCGCTGTTAAATCGTCGCTCAAATTTCCTGTCGGCGCAGAGACGAGCAGCACTTCTCACTTTCACTTAATGGCTCAGCGCGCCGCTCACCCTGCCGTCCTCATCGCGCTGCTGCTGTTTGGACTTGTTGCGATCCTGCTTCTCACGATCCCCACTCAAGACATCCAGGAGGCTCCGGGGTTCATGGTAAGTTCGCTGATGGATATTTTTGGATCAGAGTGTAAGTTTTCGGGGTAGTGTAACCAAAGCTAGGCACACCTTCTGCAGACCAAGAGCGAAAAGGTGTTACGCAGTAAACTGTCTCACTGGAGGATTTAGTGACATTGGCTGGGTATAGGGTAGCCGAGTTAACTGACATTTGCCTTTTAGTTCACAAATGCATCCATCCAGGCTTTATCCTCAAAATCATGATACATTATAATACACTTAAATCATCAGTTTAATCTCTGCTAAGAAGGGACATTTGCAAACAACCAGTCTTAATTAAATGAATGGAGGTCCAGAACTGACGAAATAAAAACACAAAGTCCATTTGAGTTTTAACTGTTTGGTTCGGGTTAAGACTGAATTATGAAAGAACTCAGGGTGTGTTGTTATTAAAAAAGAAATAAGCTTAATTGACCATTCGATTAAATTATATATGTTCTCTGCTCATTTTTTAAATTAGAGGGTCAAGAGTGACACATTTTTAAAAATGGAAATATGTAGTAATTTTTACCGAACTTAGGATATGTCTTTGGGGGGGGGGGGGGGGGGGGGCATCATTAGCCTACATTTGATATAATCATTTATGTTGAATATTTGATCAATGGCATTACTCACGTTATTACATCATTTATTATGACATCATAGACACTTATTCTGCATTGCTTGGATTTCATACATATTTTGGATATTGGGTTCTTTGACTTAAAATATGTGTTTGACAAATAATATGTTTATGTTAAAGATTTTTAGATTTTACTGGATGTGGAATTTTGTGTTCATGAAATTTTGTTGACTTTGCAAAAATCCTTGGATTCCCAAAATCTGTGTTTCTGGGGTAGTGTTGTTCACTTTTAGTCGGCTAAACAGTTCAACCTCTCACTAGTTGGCCCAAGTATTACTAGTCAGTATAATGAATTATTAATATTTTGTCCCTCGATGCCAGTCAAATGTTATGCTCAAACTGCACTGCAGCCACTAGCTGGGGCTATAGTTATAGACTAGCTGTAGGTCCGGTTAATGGGCCTGCCCTCCCCGCTCTACTACTTTGATGTAAACAAGCACAGTGAACAGAAAGCATCTTGTGGGAGCAGTGCGGTTTGGCAGTATTTACACCTAGAAAATTAAGATAAAATTGTCCTGCACTGCATGGAGGCTTCTCATTGTGGTGTTGATTAAACGCTGCATCATGTTGGTTGTGCTATTTGTGTCGTTCCCTGTCTTCTTGCAATATTTGCACACAGTTTTTGTCTTGTCTGTTATCTTCTCACCTCTTTCATTTTCTGTCTTGGGGAAGCCAAAATGCTTCCACACCTCTGATTTAAAAGACGGTGGTGCGTCCTCAATTTCAAAATCTTGCTCTGCAGCTGCCAACCGCTTCTGCTCTACAGCTGCTGACGCTCACCATATTATTGAGATTCATTTTTCAGAGTACCGATGTGAACCTTGACACCTTTGAATCAATGTATCACTATTTTAAGATTATTCTTTACATACCTATAGATCAAGGATTAAGACTTGGAAATACAATATGTTTGCACTGTTTGAAAATCTTGTAAGTTTTGGTATTATGTGAACTTATATCTAATAATTCAACAACAACAAAATCAACAGATACAACAGAGAAACATGAAAGGCATGAAATGAGTGTGCAGTTCTTTTTGGTATCCAGGGCAGCTTTTTTGCTGCACAGGTCGACTCCAGCTTCTGTTCACTCCCCTCCCACTTTTTCTATGGTACCCCATGGGGCCTTTTTTTAGTATAATACTGTATTGCCGCCCTTTTAGTCAGTCACAATGTCGTCTAGCAGTCATAAAAGAAAGGACACAAAAGGCTTTTTCTTAAACTTTGCAGGGTACACATACAAAAGTCCACATAGTTTTTCAAATGAAGGGACAAAACATGTCATTAGAGCTCCTCTGTGATTTTGGCAAACGTTGGAGCGAGTCCTTACAACTGACTGCACAGCAGTAATGAGAGAATATTATGAGAAATAACAAGGCACAGGTCCATGTTAGGTTGCTGTTCACCTATTCTACTGAACAGAGAAGTTGTAAGCTCACATATGTTCGAGTGTGGAAGGATGAGCATGTGTATCAATTACTACACAATGATGTGTGTGTGTGTGTGTGTGTGTGTGTGTGTGTGTGTGTGTGTGTGTGTGTGTGTGTGTGTGTGTGTGTGTGTGTGTGTGTGTGTGTGTGTGTGTGTGTGCAGCCCCTTTCCCTTGGATCGCCTGTCACATTCCTTCTTGCATGGCTGGATTACTACACATTCTGAGTGTTTCCTTTCATTTGAGCAGAGGCATCGCTCTGATTTCATTTTCTACCTTGTACCTAAAGTGAACATACTGCCAGAGTAAAAGGTTTTTCGTCCCAGTAAGAAGGCAGTATAAAAGATATTTTATCCTACAGTGAAGCCAACCCATACTGTCAGGATAATAAAACGGTTGTATCTTTTATCATATCTACTTATTTTGGGGGAAAAGTTGTGGGTACACAATTATAACTAAGGTTATAAATATGATACTTAGATATTACAGTATGTTTACAGTAGAGACTCTAAACATTAACAAGTATTTAAAGCTGTCTTTACACATGCACTTCTGAAAATTTGTAGAACATTTCACGACAGCCTGCCCCCTGATGCTGGGAAATCCCAAGATGGCAGAAGAAGCGAAGGACTCTCACTATGGGAAATTCATCGAAAATTCATCGAAACCGACATTCAGGACCTCTAGAGAGTCACATGACAAGCGATGTTTTGATTTCAGTTCGAAATATTCAATAAATAACCACAAAATAATTCATCAGTTAAGCACTCTTTCATTAGAAAAAATATTCCAGCTTTAACAGTTGACCATATTTACAGTAGTGACCATGTCAGTGAACTATGAGAGCAAAAAACAAAAATGAAATTATCATTCATTAATCGTAATCAAGGTCAAATGTTCAACTAATCATGATATTGATTTGAGGTCATATCGTCCAGCCCTAAGTCTCACGCTATAAAGCCAGTTTTTGCCTGGATATCTGTGCTACAAGTTATTTGATGTATTTACACAGTGTCTAACACTTACAAAAGATCACTGTGGTGAGCAGAAAAGAGTATGAAGCAGCTTCATTATGTCTGCGAAGATTGCACCGGTTGTACACTGCTCTCAAGATGTAAATCTCATCACCCCTGCCCGCTCACTCACGGTGATTTTTTCTAATATTTTCTGCTGTGTTCATAAATAGGCTCACCCAACTGTTGCCGGGAATTTACCCCAGGAAACATCTGGGTGAAAATGTAGTGGTTTGCATACATCATCATACACGCATTTCCCCCCCAAAATGTTTTGTTATTTTTTGTGCATGTGCAAAAAACACGAAAGGACAAATAAGGGTTCAGATACCATCACAGTCCCCTGAACTGCTGCAATGCTAATAGTGTCGATTAGGGAACATAATTGTCAAAACAAAAATTGTAAAATTTCACTGGCAGAGAATAAAGCTACTCCTTTTTGCAACTGTCCAAACTCAACACAAAAACCCAGAAACATTAGGGCCAATACAAAGTAGAGGCTAAAAGTGACTTTTTACTACGGACAGCAGAGTTATGAGTATTCGTTTTCTCAGTTGAGAGAAGAATTTTAAAGGAAGTCACTGAAGCAGTTTGATAAAATTTTAACAGGAAAACTTTTTTTAGAGTCTTGGAGTCCTGACAGTGAATGCACCACTTCCTTTAGGTTAAGTCTTAGACCAAGAACACGTTCTCGTTTATGTTACAGAGAGTGGTTGCAGGATGTGAGGACAAATATGGGTGCACATATGGGAAAGAAGGTTTAGAAATGTACCCGACCACAGAGGGCTGTAAAGGAAGACCATTAGTGTCAATCAATGCATAATCTTCTGAAATAGGGGTTATTTGATCTCTGGGTCCACAGTCTGTCTTCTATAGGGTTCTTGTATAAGCTGAAGACACAAGCAGCAACTTGCCACACCAGCAACCCAACCCTTCAAATTCTTGCAATTACCATTTCTTGAATAAGGAAGCTTTTTTTTCCACACAAATCAGAAAAAAAATTATTTCATGCTTTCCTTGTAAAACACGGGTAAGCATGAATTCTCTGACAGTGTATTTATTTTCCTAGTCTGCCTGTGAAAGGAGCATGTTGTTACTGTTTGTTCCTTCACAATGTAACATTAACTCTAAATGCAGCAAGAGGAGCAAGAACTTAGCGTTGATTTTTGAGACTATTTTACGATTACTACGTCATTGCTATGCCAAACGAGGCCCAATAGAAATGGTTAAATGATGTCAGTACAATACCAAAGAACACTTTTAGTGATTCAGTTATAATCAGAAATATCATTGATTCGTCATTGTCACTTCAAATTGAATAAATAAGAAAGATTGCATCGCATCACTTTCGACTTCCGAGCCGTTCAGTTAATTTGAATATTTTAGCCTCAAAAGGTCAACTTTGACCAAACTAGGAATTACAAAATGAAATTTGTTTATGATCATTGTGGCCGCTATTTTTTTTTAAATTCAAATTATATCACATACTACTGGAGGTTTGAAAATTAAAAAAATTCTTACACTCCACTCCTGAGTGTTTCTTGGCACTGCTATTTACATCCTATTTAGTCCTTGTCGGCCCCCCCACACCTGTATCTGTGTATTTAACAGCTGGGGGTTGTCTTTGAAGGCTAAAATTACGAGTTCACTAAGTCTGCAGCCAAAGTCCTTCCAGATGCATGCATTTTACGTATCGGAGACATAAACTCTTTCATGTCCTCCTTGCTCATTAACTGGACTCCCCCTTTTCAAGATGTCAGCACTTTTTTATGATGTAAATGTTAAACTGCGTCTATTCCCAGACATCGTACTTTTCAGCTTTTTTTTATGTTCTTGTGTTTTCTTTGTCTCTTTCTCTCTGCAGTACGGGATTGTCTTGGATGCTGGATCTTCGCACACAGCTTTGTACATCTACAAGTGGCCAGCAGACAAGCAGAATGGCACAGGCGTGGTCACCCAGCACAGAGAATGTCATGTTAAGGGTAAGTTTCAGCACACTCTCCACCAATAATCCCTGTTTTGCATATCAAACACTTTGGTGCATGTGCTCCTACTCAAAAGCCTGAGGGATGGTTTTGAATAGTTTACGACTTGCTGTCAGACCAGAGTCACAAATATACCAACAGCAACCATAACTCTCAGTAAGTTTATTTTTTAAATACAAAAAGCCCATGAAAGTGTCTTTAATAGCTCCGTCTACACGATCTGTTTCTTTCACGTTCATTCCTTTTCTTTGTAAATTCCAGTCAGATTTTCCTAAAATATTTGATCTGTTTTATGCTACAATGGTAAACTTCCTGCATGTGTCATCTATTTGTTCCAGGGTCCCATGTGGACTGCCATTATGAAGGGGCACATTTCACAGTGAGAAGACAGAGAAATGAATAAACTCAGTTTGAAAGGTTTAAACCTGGTACACAGTTATTGAGGTCTAAAGTCCCTCTCCCACCAATTCAAGGTGTGGGGTTTCAGAGTCCAACATCAGGCTGCTCTGAGCTAGAGTAGGTGATTTTAACATTAAACCAGATAAACATGTCAAAAGTTTGAAACACACACTTAAAAACACACATACATTGAAACACAACATCATTTAAAAGATCTCCTTGAAGGGATTATTTGACTGTTTTCATCTCAATCTCTATCTGTAGTTGATGTTCTCAGTGTCTCTTGACACAGCTTGGTACAACTGCATGATCAGTTGTTTATCCCCCATCAGTGCAGTCATATGATGATGGTGTTGACCTGGAAGAACTAAGAGAGCTACAGACAGTTTCAGCTTGGCGTCATTTCCAACAAAATGAAAGCATTGCAAAACATGAGCACAGAGGATGCTGTGGGCATGGATTCATTATAGTACAGTGTTTTGGCTAACTTCATAGTCCCTTAGTGAGATCAGGATTTCATAAGAGAGAAAAGATCTTGTAATTATGAGATCAGCACCCCTAGGTGCTGAGGTTGCTGCAGCATCCCCTATAGTCTGGCACAATTCGGCTATGAAGCACCGGCCAGCTCCTCTGCTCATTTGTTGTCTAGAATTAAATAGTCTTTTAAATAAAAATCTCGTCTCCATAAGGTTTATTTACTAACAATATTTTACAGTTGTCTACAAATGTATTTATTTGACAAAATGTGGGAGAAAGGCTCTTATAAAGTGGCACTGCCGCCTGCCCGCCTGCCCGCCTGGTCCGTTCCTAGTCCTGGAGCACCCAGTGTGAAGTGGGTTTACAGCGTGAGAGACGAGCAAGAGTGTGTGTGTGTGTGTGTGTGTGTGTGTGTGTGTGTGTGTGTGTGTGTGTGTGTGTGTGTGTGTGTGTGTGTGTGTGCGCGGGGGGGGATACAGTTACGCACAGAGGTGGAGGGACAAGAAACAAGAACTTTTATTGAGCATCTGTTGTAATGTAACTCAGGTTAGAACAGATTGAAGTCTCAGACTTATGCTGTCCAAACTGCTCCAATATGCGTTTAGTGCGTTTATAGTATGTCTGCACATCCGCTCGACACCGTCACTGTTCTGTTTATTAAAAACTATAAACTTTAACAACAACGAAAAGCATGCAGCAGATCTAATTGACTGCACACACATAGGCAACCCCCCCAACACACCCACACACAACACAGCGCTGTCCATCGTTCTGAAACAACTGCTTATGAGATCTTTTCTCATAGAGATAATGTGTCTCATTTTATTTTTCTTTGGTGAATGCCATGGGCTTCCGTATCAAAAGTAATGCTGTTTGGCCAAACGATAAAACCTTTGACACATAAAAAAAAGAGATTTCTTCAGGTGCAAAAGATATGAAAAACAGGCCTGTGTTGCTAGCTGGTTCCACTTCAAGAAAAATTCCAAAACTTAAACTCACTAAAAATAACAAAAGAAGTTGTTCGAGCAGTGAAAAAAGGTGTCTTCGAGAAATAGGCAAAAATCAAAGTCACAAAGGTAAAACTTAAGGGCTCAAACTTAAGGAGTTTAAATAAAATGAAAGAAAGACAAGAAGACAGAAGAAGAGGAGATCAAGCAAAAGCTGATCGAACAGAAAGAAGAAGAGAGGCGAAACAGAAAGAAGAGTAAGGGGAAAAGGAGAGTACATGTAAGGGGTGCAGGGAGACCACCAGTCGTATCTGGGTTCTGAGAATGTGGGGCTGTATTTAGGGGCAGTCTGGTTTTACATCCCTTCACTTCTCTTCTACTTTGTCTTATCAAAACAATTGGGATGTTTTGTCAATACAAAGTCACATTTCTTCATCACTAATACTAATGGTCCAATTAACAATGATACACATGAAGACACACAACATCTCACTTTATCCTAACGATATGGAAGAAAGCATACAACACATAATTATAGTGCAAAAAATAACATCATCCGAAAAATGAATCTAAAGTTCCAAACAAACGATCTCTTCAGAAGTTAAGTTCCAACATTGTTCCTTGAAATCACAGTTGTATATTTCAAAAAGGTAAAACATTGGCAGCAGACTTCAGACGGCTGTATGGTATAAATGACATTTTCATGACAGTTATCACATTTCAGTCATGCAGTATCACACAGAGTTGGTAGTTGGATTTATGTATTAAGAAACAGAAGGTGATAAATGAGAAAATGCAGATTTGAACCAACACATGTTGAAGTGTCTTTCAAACTTCATTTAAGACTGTGTCTGGCTTTAGGAATGTGAACGACGCCAGGGTTTTGTCTTTGGGGGTGCGGAGATCTCCAGGAGTCGAGTTGGGGTGAAATGTATGTGTTTTTCCAAACACAGCGGTCTCTACAGGGTCATAAATAACTCGGCCTTACCTTCCTGTGGTCAGTCCAACAGGGAAAGTTAATTTCCTGTAGGTCAAAGGATTGCACTCTAGGATGCTGCGGAACCAAAGGTCGGGACTGGACCGTGTCATTGTGTCACGTTTACGACCTAAGTCAATCCAGGCGTGGGGGAAGAGAAGGAAAGCCTTTTAAAAGGTTCAAAGGGACAATTTGGGCAACTACCTCATGAAAAAGGTTTTGGGCGATTTGGCCTTTAACTGATGCCGATCCATTCGATTAATCACAGGAATGTTCTGTTCTCTCAGACGTACATGTTACACTGGGCATGTGCAGGAACTTCTCATATCATGGCGACTGTGATGCACTTCACAGTGAATCATAGCGTTTTAGCTGCATTATATACATTAGAATGCAACTTGAAAAACGCTGTTAATACGTTTGTGAATGTATGACCAAGATTTTTACTGGACCAGATTTGCAGTGTGTCTGGGCTTAATAAGATGTTAAATCAACTTCTTCAAATAGTTGGCGTGAAACCTCTCAATTTCGGACCAGTTTTAAACGTGTTTACAAGGGAAGCCATTTACTTTTTTAAATGAAAATGTTCTTGCTGGGTCATTTTTATTTGTTGGATCCAGAGCTTACAGCCCAAAGACGTGGCTGATTGCTGCTTGCGTTCATTGAATTCTGAAACAGGGACCGATGCACTCCTGGTGCAGCTCCAAAAACCTTCTGCTGACAACATTAAATATCAGCACTGATTAAACATCCACACAAAACATGACAAAAAGTCCCTTCACTGTGTCTTATTCAGTAAATAAACACAGGCAACTGTGATGTTGATTACCCCACAATGACTGTAAGGAAGCTAACAATGCAGCTAGCTGTTTATTTTAGCATTCATCAACTAGAGTAAGAGTAATTTAGACTACAGATTATATGTACAACACAAGGTAAACTAAACTATTTATACTACAGACATGGTGCATAAAGTGCAAAAATGTAACCACACTGGTATTAAACAGTATTTAGCTGTGTATTTGAAATACTGATAATAAAGAATATAGCTTGTGTAAACATACTGTGCATAGAAATGGAAAGTGGAGGAGTACAGTACGCTGTAGGAGTGGTGGGAACGTTTTTTTAAAGGCTTTGATACTTTCAATATTCTGAATACTGGATCCTTTAATTCTATGTGGCAGCGTTTATGTCATGTGGATTAATTACAAGCTGACAATGTGTTTCACATCCAGGCCAAGGTCCAAAATTCAAGTCGTAATCACGACTCATAAAGTTTGTCATTCAAGATAATCAAGTCAAGTCATTATAGAGCTTTATGGACCATGCACAGTATTTTGAACTCTTACATGACCAACCCTTATTTTTATTGTTATATAAAGTAACTACCATTGGGAATGGGTTGGTTATGAATGAGTGCTAGCTGTTTCCAGTGAATAGATGATGTCATCATCACAGCCAGTGAGGCTTAGCTCGGTCTGAGGCGACCATGAATCAGGTGTGAGTCAGAGTTGAGCTCAGGGCTTTGCCACTCCTGTCCTTCTGCAGGGTCATTATGTTTCTGCACTTTGATAAACAAACACTGTCTTTCCCAGTTAGTCATGAACATGGAGTTTACACTGTCTTGTTTCATAACTTTTTAAATGATCAGGTCAGAAGTGAACTTTAATACTTGGTGTTATTTCAGAACAAACTTAAAATCAGAGACTTATATTTCAATCAGGGGAGACTTAGTTATGAGTGAACAAAAATTTAATTTAGCAAGTTTAGGAAAGAGAAATGTGAAGGGTCTTTGGAGATTAGACTCCGTCATGATGTCTTCAAGTACTCAAAGGGGTAGTGAGGCTCACAGCAGGGTGGCGTCCAGACACTGGTGTTGGTATGAAGGATGTGATGAGGAGCTGGACATGGACACTGTTGAGATGAGTGGGGCAGAGGAGGGTCACAGCTGTCAAACTGAAATGACAGACTGACTGCTGAGAGAGAACAGATTTTAAGATTTGACAGCTTCAGGATGATTGGTTGAGAGAGGTGGTGGCAGAATCTGGTTGGTTTAGTACTTAAAGAGTAAACGCCCCAAATCAGCTGATCATCAGAGCAGGGAAGAAAGAGTGAGGGAGAGAGAGAGAGAGGGAGAGAGAGAGAGAGAGAGAGAGAGAGAGGGAGAGGGAGTGTCTTCCTGCTTAAACTTACACTGAGCTTCAGTGCTATCAGATACATTGAATGTGTCTCCTTATACCTTTTACTTAAATCAAGGAATAATGTGTTGTTCCTTTGTTTAAGTTTTACTCTTTGAGTCAGCAAAAGCAGCATGTGTCTACTTTTTACATTCTCCCACAGTTGTGAGGATATAGTGAGAAGTAGATCATGCAGTTAACTAGGACAGTTATGTCTTGAGGGTGTGATTAATTTGCATCTTCATACAACGCAAGAACAAGATTGTACATGTTTGTCTATACTGTATTCTAATCTTTTTTTCCCTTTCCTCCTCACTGGCTCAGGTGGAGGAATCTCCAGCTATGCAGGTCAACAGGGAGCAGCAGGGCAGAGCTTGGAGGTTTGTCTAGACCAGGCGATGAAGGACATCCCCAAAGAGAGACACAAGCTCACACCTGTGTACCTGGGAGCCACAGCTGGCATGAGGCTTCTGCAGTGAGTCAGTCAGTGTGTGTTTGTGTAGGTGTGTGTTTGTGTTTGTGTTTGTGTTTGTGTTTGTGTTAGGGACGAGACTGTCTCTGTCTGTGTTTATTTTGCGTTGTTCCTTTGTCTTTGTGTTTTCCTGTCACATTGTTTTACATTACTTCACCTTTTGTTGCAGCTCCTTTGCTGTCCTATGGTAATCCCCTTTTGCAGTTGAATTATAATCCCACAAAACATTTCATCTACAGTAAAGTTCCTTTGAAAACATGATCATTTTGGGCGCCGGCGGGCTAGTGGTTAGTGTGCGCGACCCATGTACAGAGGCTACAGTCCTTTAAGCGGGCGGCCCAGGTTCAAGTGCAACTTGTGGCTCATTTCTTGCATGCCATTACCAACTCTCTCTCTCTCTCTCTCTCTCTCTCTCTCTCTCTCTCTCTCTCTCTCTCTCTCTCTCTCTCTGACTTCCAACTCTATCCACTGTCATGTCTCTATAATTAAGGAATAAAATCCCAAAAAGAAAAAACCGCATCATTTACAACACTGGATATAAAACCAGAAATAAGTGTGTGGATGCATGTTAAAATTGTGGCCTTTATATAGTTGATCCGTAAATAAGACAAAACATTAAAGTAAACGCTTCAGACCTCTGTCACTATAATAACCACTACAACTCCTACGTATCAGAGACAGGTCGATGAAGGTACATACACAGCCACATTGGTGTCTGTCAGGACTTTCAGGGGGAAGACATAAAGATGAATATCTCCAGAAATATCAAGTGTAAATTCTATGGGCAATATTTTTCAGAAGCATTATTGTTATATTTGTTTAAGTTCTCTTTATACACTGACAGCAAACAACAAAAAATGCTTTGACAAAAGAAAAGGAAAGACAAATATCCTAAATTTGTAGCTGCCTGGGGCCTGTGGCTTTGGGGGCGGCAGTAGCTCAGTCAGTAGGGACTTGGGTTGGGTTCAAGTCCCAATGCAGACCATAATATGGAAGTTGTTCTGGTAGCTGGTGAGAAAAAATGCTTCCTTCCCGAGTACTGCTGAGGTACCCTTGAGCAAGGCACAGAACCCCTAACCACTCTGGTGTGCTCCCTGCGCAGCAGTGTAACAGCCTCACTCTGACATCTCTCCATTAATGCATGTCCACAGGTCCTGTTTGTGCACGTGTGTAATTCAGGCCTGTGTGTGTGAGAAGCCCACACACAGTGTCTCTCAATAAAAGAGTGTAAAACTGGAATTTTCCTCAGGGAATAATAAAGTATGTTGAGAAAAAAAAAAGAACCCTGTAATAAGCATGTTTAAGGGATTAGGTATAAAATGATTCTACTCGTAAGAAATTGTCCTTTTCGTTTTGCCAGTACAAGGCGTAATGTCATGGAGACATAATGGTGGGACCAAGTCATCCCATCTCTGTGCTGCAGTAACGGCATGTAACAGGAGCAAGGTGGGATCACTGTAAGATGGTGTTCTGTCGAATAGTGCTACCCATCAGGATTTGTGCTACCATGCTGCTCTGTGCAGTACAGGAAGCATTTTTTGATGGTTGGGTTTGATAGGTCATGATGACCTATCAAATATGAGAAATGCTTCCTCTTAAATCTCAAGGTTTTATTATAGTTATTAAATATATAGTTATATATATTAAAACATGCTTACAATGCAAATTCAGCGAGTGGTTATGTTTAAATCAGTTCTGTCCTGGGAGCAATATATATGATAGGGGATCATTTTCCATCGAAATACTGTACGCTTCCCCTAAAATCTTAAATCGTAGAGAACGAACAGCAGATAAAAACACTGTGTGTGTGCGTGTGTATGTTTTTTGTTATACTTTGTGTTACCGAAACGAGGCAATGCAATGTGAAATCACAGACTGGGACACCAATATTACGCCATTGCAGAATCAATATGAAAGTAGAAAGGCGTAATGAAGGTGGAGCTTTGTTATGTCACTGTTGCAGAATGGAGATCTGAAAAGTCCAAATGAGAGCGATATGCTGTGCTCGTCTTTCTGGATTGTCCAAAGATGTCTAAACCAGCTACAATGTCTCTGAAAATGTAAACAGTAAAACAATGTGAAAATAAATTGTATTATTATCTAAATGTAACGTTATGTGCATCCTCAATAAAGCAGCATAGAGCCCACTAGCTCAAAGATGTACCCTGGTAGTGAGCTCATACACACCATGTTGTGTATCTTTGATATTGTGGATGTTGCTTTATATTCTAAAGGGAAAGGGAATATAATAATAATAACACATTTTTTATTGCTGCATGTTTTCAATGTTGCATTTAACCTTAACCAGGAAAAGCCTCGTTGAGAATAAAGATCCCTTTTTTAGGACTGTCCTGGCCAAGACAAGCTGCAGCCAATGTTCATTTTTTTTACATTTAGTTTGACTTAAGTTGAAGTCTTACAAACAAACAAACAACACTAATTAAACATACAACACTAGGAGCCCACATTCTTAAGTTCCTGATTGATCTGCTTGGTAGCAACGATGTTTCCGTATCTCTGCTTGTACTGTAGGTTAAAAATAAGCAGAAACATGGAGACAAAATTACTTCAGAGTCTATTTGTAAAAGTTTCCATGAGGAACTTTCAGTGAGTGTTGTAATGGTTTCCCTAGAAGTTGTAAACTTAGACTCTTCCAGTCAGTGCTGCAAAAATAAAACCCATTTTCACTGAATCTGCAGACATCTGCACCCCCAGTAGTTACACTGACACCTTTCGGCTCAGTGAACTTCCATATCTTATCTTGAATTAAACATATTCATTTTTGCATGCAGAGCTGCCTGCGGCTTGTGTTTGTTCAGATATCAGCCCTGTCAGTTCTCATTTTGTATTGAAATGAGGGAATATAAGCAAAACCGTAATGATGTCTGTAGTCCAAAAGATACAATTATCAAACTGCTGATGCTCCTGGTTATTTAGCTGAGTTCTCAAATATGTTTTTGTATATTTTAACTCTTGTGATGTGTGATGACTGCTGTCTCTGCATGGTTCAGACTTTTGTTCAACTATCTGCATCCTCCTCAGAATGTATTAAGCATCCCAGTGTTTATTTAGTAATACAGTCGTTCCTGGTTCTTGGAGAGCATCCACAGTTCTGACAGACGCCGTCACTTTCCTGAAATGCATTTTGGCTTTATGTAAATGTTCAGCGGAATGCAGCTGCCAAGTCTCACAGCCGGGGGTGAATATGGAAATCTTTGGCTCAGTGCAAATGTGTCCTGAAATTTGAATGAGCGACAACAGCCTGTGTCTCTTTGTGCACTCAAAACTTCCCTTAACTTAGTTCAGATTAGTCACTTATGTAACTCTATACCATGCACATAAACTCATGAAGTTAGCTGTTGATGAAGCTCTCTTTAAAGCCTTTTTTTGCTAACTGCTGCTCAGAAAATATTATTGATGTGAATTGGTACACATTTTGGATTTGCCATGAGAGTCTTGAAGACATTAAAAACAACATGTGGATTTTATAATAGATGACAAAGATTCAAAAAGTAATTTGTTGGAGGTTTATGAAATTGCTAAGATGCAAGTGCAGGAAGGCAGGAACAAAAAATATTTTCAGAATAAAATGTAATTGGAGGCTTTTGTGGCAAATTGTCATGAGATGCTGATGGATATGTTCCTAAGACCTGAATTCAATGCTGCTGTCTTTTTGAAAAAGTGATGTATTTATACACGCTCTGAATATACAGTATATATACATAAATATATTGCTGTGAGCTTGCTGTGATAATTAGGTAATATGAGTAATATTGTGTCCCCCGTTTAGTATGTCTAGTCCGGAGCAGTCTGATCAGATTCTGCAGGAAGTTGGCCATAAAATCCAGTCGTACCCTTTCGACTTTCAGGGTGCAGCCATACTGAGCGGACAGGATGAGGGGGCGTACGGCTGGGTCACCGTCAACTACCTCTTAGAGAACTTCATTAAGGTACCATAAGTTGTATGAATTATTTTTTGTAGACATCAATGTTTTATTAGTTACCCAATTAGTTATTATTTATTTCTCTATGTTTTAAATATGTGCACAGATGACATTGCAGGAGATTTTATTTTAAGCTTATTCGGAGGGAGACTGATGACACCTAGTGGCCTCTCCAGCAACAAGCCCTCTGGAGGGCTTCTAGTTTTGAGCTTGGGATCAACGGGGGAAATTTAAACAGGGCGGGTTTGCTTATAAAACTCTTCCTCCCTCACAAACTCAAAAGTAGAAGTCAGACTTCTACTGTGAAGATAATAAGCATGACAGAGAGGTTTGATTTTGCTTCCATTCCTTTGCAGTATGGCTTTGTGGGACGCTGGCTCAGCCCCGGCAGGCCCACAGTGGGAGCGCTGGATTTCGGTGGGGCGTCCACTCAGATTACGTTTGCGACTCAGGATTTAGTGGAGGACAAACGGGACATGATGAAGCTGCAGCTTTATGGCCATGAATACTCTCTTTACACACACAGCTTCCTGTGCTACGGCAGGGACCAGGTCCTCAAGAGACTGATGGCTCATGTATTGAAGGTAGTTAGATACGCCACACTCACTGAAAACTAATGAAACAACTCACTACTGTAATGAAGAAGTTAAGCCCTTTTCATAGCATATATATCATCATATCAAAGGCCTTGAATTTCATTTCATCAAGATGTTATGCCAACATTTTATCTATGTTATAGGATCTCTGGATATTATCGCACCATTAAAAGATTACATTTCACATTGAACTGTTATGCATCACATGTAATATTTACACATGAAATGTCACCATAAAAAATATTTACCAAGTTCAAAAAAAGAAGAACAAAAGTGCAGTAGGGAAAATAACCAATCGGTGACACAGGAGAACATCGAGTTAAAATAAAAGGACAAATAAATCAAATAAGTTTTCAAAGTACAGGTCAGAAAATAAAGAATTTATCTTAAAGTTATGATAATATGTCATTTACTCTCTCTCTCTGTGTCTCTCTCTCTCAGTCTCAGGGTTACTCTGCGTCAGTCACTCACCCCTGCTATCCTGCAGGCTACAGTCAAACTTTAAAGTTAAACAGCATATTTAACTCTCCTTGTACAGCAAAGTACAAACCCAGCTCGTACAACTCTGAGGCCTCTCTGATTGTACAAGGCAGCACACATTATGAACACTGTTGGGGCAACGTGTCCGAGATCTTCTCCTTCGATAGCTGCCCCTTCTCCCGGTGCTCGTTTGATGAAGTCTTCCAGCCAAATGTCACTGGTAGCTTCATGGTAAGCTGTGCACTCTATCACAACATCATTACAATATAGAGGTACTGTATTTCATTTCTGATAGGTTCAAAGTATACTCATAATGACCAAAGAGTTGTACCTTTCTGATTATATACAGTAGATCCCACTTTATGAGCATGCAGAGTGCTGAGGAAAACATAGAAACATGGGCTGTACACATCGCTTTTATGGCTTTCTATTGTTCTCACAGCTATGAGCTTTTGTTTTTGTCCTGTTTCTGTGTCATCAGGCGTTCTCTGCGTTCTTCTACACGCACTCCTTCCTGCAGCGAATCACCGGCATCACTGTGGACACTCCTGCACAGTTGGAGAACGCATCCAGAACTGTGTGCAACATGACCTACAATCAAGTAATATTCTCCTCTGATAATGTTTTATTCATTCTTAATATCATGTCTGTGCCCATGTCTGAAAACTTTATAAATACACTGGTGGCACACTCGCCAGGGCTTTCATTTTATTTATATACTTGGTAGAATGAACCTAAATTCTTTATCTATGTATAATTTTGATAATATTTATTTACTGTGTTTTACAAACTTTACAAATTCTTCGCTTCTGTTTCAGATGCTGCTTCTTGCTCCAGAGCAAAAGTCTCGTTTGCAGGACTACTGTGCTGCTTCTGTGTTTGTTAATATTCTCATGTTGAGAGGATACGGCTTTGATAAGTCATCATTCCCACGTATTTCATTTCAGAAGAAGGTGAGAACTTCATCATTAGTTGATATAGTAAAGTATAACCTCAATATATATTTGCATATACTAGTAAATGTTCTGCTTAATCAACTTGTTTTTCCTCTAGGCAGGGGACACCTCAGTGGGTTGGGCTCTGGGCTACATGCTGAGTTTGAGCAACCTGATGCCTGCAGAGACTGTGGGCCTGAGGAAGGCCCTGACTACGGGAGCATGGGGCACATTGATCTGTCTTTTTGTCCTCCTGCTCACCGCAGTCCTAGTCTTCATCTTAATCCGAGCTTGTGATGGGAAGAAGAAAGGAGTCAGTGAAAGCACCATCTAGAGATCTCAACAGTATACAGTGCAGCCAGAAGACTAACACACAGTGATGTGTTTTTGTTTTCATGTGGGCTCTGTACTCCACCACCTTATTTCTATCTGACTTCTTTTTTCGCAAATGTGCTGTAACTAAGCTCAACCGTCATCGCGTCTTTGTACATTCATATTGATTGCGTCACGGCGTACACATGGTGCCTCAGTCTGTGAATTCACATTGCGTTTTGGCGTTGCGGAAGCGCAGCATAGCAGGAGCTCTACACAGACACACAGTCAGACATGCACACACACACAGCGCTGTGCTCCCCAGCTGGATCAGCTAAAAACGTCTCGCCTCTTTAACGCCTCTGTTACTACCTCCAAAGACGGTACAGAAGGGGGGATTACTTCGTCCCCCCATTACGCCTCTGTGGCATTCCAATTGAAGGCGAAACGTCACAGGGGTGTAAATATCGCAGTTTGAAACGGCAGTTTGAATAGAGATTAAAAATGTTGGATATCATTGACTGTCTTTGTCCCTGATTAACGTGACCTATCGCTTATTACCTTCCACTATTTTTTTATAAATACTGTATGGACAGAAAAACCCTCGAATTAAAGCTCTAAGTCAAGACTTTAACCTCATGGTCATTTTCTCCTTTTCTTTTAAATCCATGAGACCTTCATGTGGAGTACAGAGCCAACCTGAAGAAAAATTGTGTCACTAATTGAATATTGACAGCCATGTACAGTAGGTTTAAAAGCAAAGTACTCTCCTGGTCGATTTGCTACTACATCGGAGGTCTGAATGTAATTTTGGTCACACTTTTGAAATGTTTCATAAAATCTTCTCAGAATTGTGTGAACCTTATTGTTAAGTGTTAACCATCAACTACACACTGTTCATTTCATTTGAAATATTCTTACAATATTTATCTCGTAAAAAATAATTGAAAATATAGTTTAGACCAGTGTTTTCCAGCTTTTGTCCTTGGAGCTCACCGACTTGTGTCGACAAAAAGCCATGGCTCCACATGAAACAAGCGATACATTGCTGTTAAAAATAACATCCATTTGAATTGTTTTCATTGATAAAATCCAAACGGAATAGGCCTACACACTATCCAGTAAGTGTGTTGTGATTTTAGTTAATATGAGAAAATCTCGTTTTGGCTACCTCCGAGCAGACACGCCCCCCTTCTGAGATCTTTGGCACTTCATCCATCTTAGAAGATTGATTTCTTGATTAATTTCGTCATGTAATTTGTTCAAGTTTAGCCTTTTAATGTTTGTTTGTTTTTGTGTGTAAATTGTGTTTTTTGCATTTTCTAATAAATGAAATCACAAAAGGATCTCTCATCAGATAACTGAGACTAACATCTAGCTGTTCTTTAAGACAGCAAACAAACTTAATAAAGGACATTCATGTGGTGAAATTTAGTTTCATACATTTGTAAATGTAATATTATTAGTATAATAAAAAAAACATCTTTATTTTGATGTGAAGCTCTTGTCATCTTAGTTCAGTCTGAGAAAGACGTGTAGAAGTTGTTAAAATAAATGTCATTAGCATGCTAGTTTGCTATGATTTGGGTAGCAGAAATTAAGTTTTGATTTCTTGGACTTTAGGCCCTCAAGACTAGAGCATGCATTTTATTTAGGGTATCATGTATTTGGTCATGTTTGATGCCGTTAACTGTGCGAACATGCTTTCAGCTACTTTACAAATGACAATGAAAGTGTTTATCCTTTTTCTAAGTAATTAGACACTCTGGCTGTTTTTTAATCTGTCTTCTGTCTTTATTTCCTTTTCGTATTGATCTTTCTGGAGCTATTATATGTGGAACATTTATAACTTTGTTGCAAAAGTGTTTAATAAATTAAGATTTTTAAGTTCTTCAATTATTGTTAATTTAAAGTTTGCACATTACCTAGTCGTTCTAATGATTATAAATAATATTACTTTTCACTTCTCAGTACAAGACAGGAACGTCCTTTGCTTCCTTCTTATTCAGCTAGTCCTTCCTGATCTGCTCTACACTACAAATACCAGAGTTCTTTGCTTTGCGGAAGTATTCGTTCTGCTGACCTCAGTCAGTCACTATGCCTTCAAAATAAAAGAGTGGATTTAAAGTTTTTTTTCTTAATATTAACAGTCTGTTTTATTGATATCAATGCAATGTGTGCGATTTACTTATTAGGCTAGATGTCGCCACGGCTACTCTGTATCATGGCAATCTAATGGTTGGTGAGAGAGAGAACCCTGGAAAAAAAACGCATCGAATCATCACTCATTATCTTTCTTTTATTTTGAAAGCGGAAGTCTCTTTGTTGTTGCTGCGTAGCGGAACACGCACTCCTGAGTTGTAACGAGCCTTCATTCACGTCTAGTTAATAATATTGTTGGACTGTACAGCTGTACAGCTTTCTGCGTTGACAGACACGGAGTCCCTTGAGAAAACACGAGTAGGCCTATTTTGTTTGTTTCTGTGTCTGTTTGTGAGGTCGTCGAGAAGTGCTGAGATGTGCACACAGACGAGGGCTGCTGCTCTGATGGCTAACATCCCGCAGGCTGACATCGACCCGTCCGGCGTGTTTAAGTACGTCCTGATCCGAGTTCACAGCAAAGAGGAGGGAGACGACTCGGAGATAGATATTGTTCGAGGATACGGCTGGGCTGAGTACCATGGTGAGTATGAAGCATTAAGCGAACGGAGGACTATCACAGGCCTCCTTCATAGATTTAACTAACACATGACACTTAGGCTACAAAACTATCTGAGGCCTCGTGGTGGGAAATGGAAAAGCTCTGAGCATTTCAGGATGCAAAACATGTACTGTTTATTTAGGACACCAAGCAAAAACGTGTTAATTCAACTACAACTGTCCTGAACTAAAACCTTTGGTTGGTTCAATCTCCCAGCAGAAATCCTTGAAGGTAAAACTCCTCTACTACACTTCATAGCTTAGTATTGTCAATGTGGTCATCTTGGTGGAGGTACTGAAGAGAATGCTGACAGAGAATACAAAAAATGCAGCATGACAACCCAAGAGGCCAGATCACTCATCAAAATAAGTGTAGTGTTGCAGGGCTGAATGGTGAAGCCAATGTCAAATTGCCTTAAACTCGCATTCTTTGATATGACCAGCAGAGGGGACTGCACTGGTCCAGGCCGAAGAACCAAACTGAAATCTTAAAAAAGACTGAAGCACAGTGTCACACTATGTCCATTTTCCACTTCATGCAGTCTATGCTTAAGATGACTTGCACACTTTGAAACATAAGCCGTTTTCACATATGCAAACCTGTACCAGTGGTTCCCAAAGTGGGGGTCGGGACCCCCAACTCGGACTTTCTGTGGAAAAAATACCAGGGGGCTGGTCCTTATATCTAGTCTGAAAAAATGTGGCTGTTTGCATCCACACAAGCAGCTCCTGCAAATCAGGAGTTTTGTGCAAGTGAGAGAGCACTGATAGAGGTGCCGTATTTCCCAGAATATATCTTTTTAGTGGCTGCAAAAGCCCTAAAATCTCCTCTTCACACCCATGGTAACATGTCTGGTACGAAAAACATTTAAATAGTTCATTTCTTCATTGGTGCACACTGTACAGGGGGAGGATTTTTTTTTTTTTTAAATAACTCATCTGTTTCATTTTTATTAAGATTAAGAATTATTCATAATTACAGGCGTGGCTGATCTGACTGACAGGAAGGCCCAATGTAGCCTGTTGCTAGGAGGCTTAAAGCCCGACTTAGTTCCACCTCTTTGCCTGTTGCTTGGTTGGCTGTAAGTTAGTTTGAGACAACATTTCCAAAATGGTAACCTCTAGCGCTGGGCTTCAAAATCCAGTTTCAGAAACCAATTGGTGACATCCCTGAGTCCATGTCCAGGTTTTATACTGTCTAAGATCTCATTGGTTCTCCAGAGTTGAAGTCTTGTGTGGATACTATTCCCACACTTAAGTTTGTAGCTGGCATCCAGATTGCAGTTTGCACCATTTATGTAACAACTCATCAGCCTTTTTTAACTCAGCTGCTGGATTAGATCATTTAGACCTCAAGCAGCCACCTGTGATGATGCATAAACACATTTACAAGACAGCTGGCTACTCAACTCAGTTGGCTTCTTATAAAAGAGTATCATTAACAAATGTTATTCAACCAAAATTCCAAGCAATGTTTTTCTTTTTAATTAACTTTATAAAATGTATATTGATGCCAAAAACCTGTTCTTTAAAGGAAGAATGTGCGACATTTAACACATAAATACAGCAGAAATCAAGTCTATCCTCTGTAAATGTTTCTCTGAGTCGTGACTGTCGACAATGAGGGAGAAGCGTGAGTCCCGCCAGCTGTACTGTTGTCAGAGCCGTGATTACATCATGTTTACATGGACGGGACGGCCTTGCGTTTAAAGCTGTTTTAGTCAAGGAATAGAGAAAAGAATAATAACATAGCCTACTCACTGCTTATTTGGATGTCACGTAGGTGTCTTTATATCACGGTCACTTCGTTTCAATTTATGTGCAATATGAAGCTAAGAGCTAACAAAAGTGTGCTACCATAAGCCTGCTAACACAACAATGCAGTTCACAGGCGATTGCAGCTCCAGCAAAGGACAATTTTGTCCGGCGCTTGCCCTTAATGGTGCTTAATTATGGTGCGTTCTAATTCATAACTCCTTTGTGTGAACATGAGTGGAGAGGGGTTGGAGGTGTTGCTGTTGGAGGAGAGCGGAGGGTTCAGAATAGCGGAGGTGTTTTGGTTTCATGCTGGTGCTCAAGGGCGACCTCTACTGGATCAAAAAGTCGCTTCATCATCTTCATCGTCAAGTTCATTCATCATAATCTGTGCTCTTTGTTGCAGCTGATATCTATGATAAGGTTTCTGAGGAGCTGGAAAAGGATGGATACCTGGACTGTGAGTGTGTCGGAGGAGGAAGGATCAAACATGATGCCCAGGCGAAGAAGATCCATGTTTATGGATACTCCATGGTGAGAGAAGGCTGTAGACATTAAGATGTTGTGCAAAAGGCCCCCCCCCCCCCCCCCCCAAAAAAAAGACTCAGAAGAAAATGAGCTAAAAGAGGCTAAAAAGCTCCAATTTGCTGCAGACTTTCCTCTCCTCTTTAAATTCGACCTTTCACACAATTATTAGTTTCAGTTTTAAATTTTAATCACTACAGCTTAAATGTGGATTATTTCTTTCCGATATCTAAAATTTTGTGGTACTTTCCATTCCAGGGATTTGGAAGAGCAAATCACGCAGTAACTACTAAGAAGCTGAAGGCTCGGTATCCTGACTACGAGGTGACCTGGGACAATGAAGGATACTGAATGGACTTTGATGGACCCTCTTTTTCCTGGACTGACAAGGCACTTACTCCAAACTCTCATAAGAGGGACGGCTTGTCAATCAAAGCCACACAGAATCAAACAAGGATATTTTTGACACCACATTAATAAAAACAAAACCCTAGACTGATTAACAGTGACAGATGTGATTAGAAAAACAAGCCATTTTAGTGCTTATGTCACACTGGAGTTAGGAAATAGACAACTTGAACTAATGTTGAAAACTAAACCATGAATATTTTTGTTAATTTAGGAAGTTCTCTACTCATCGGATAATGATGAATTAAATAACTGGTCCTGACAATGTTGCTGTCATTCACTGACTTGTTTTAGAGTCACATAGCATTATTGAACGGACATTTTTACTCAAATATATCTGAAAGTGAACCTTCAATTCTTGGTCCTGAAGTTTTTTTCATGAATGTTTCCTGAAATCAACTGTTTACAAAGTGTGCGCCTTCCTGTGTGGCAGGAAAATGAAAGCTCCCTCTGTCTCTGCTTCTCTAAATGTAGCTAACGTGAGCTTGTTTCCTGCCAGCCACCAAACTCTGAGCTGTGACAAAATGTGACGGCCCTAAATAATGTGGAACACCAAATGACTGGAGGGTCTCTAATTCATTTCCAGAAATGATTTAGAAAGAACATTTGTTTCTTTTTGCATATTAAAGTTGAAATGTAGAGAATAAAGGTAACATGATAAGAATAATGTTACTGCCAAATATGTTTTTTTTTAAATACGATGGTGGAGGATTTTCTAAATCAGAGGAGGTTTTTACATTTTGACTTTATTCTCAACATTCCAGATTTGGTATTCCCTAAAAACATGACTCTTTCTCTTGTCTTTTTTCTGGCCTTGCTCAGTATTGTTTCACAAATTCTAAATTTCTAGTCTGCCTCTTTTTTTTTTGATAAACATTGGTGGGTGACCTGACAAGCTATTCAAACTAGGGCTGTCAGCATCAACTAGTTAATCTGATTTATTAAGGTGTGGAATTATTGCATGCATTTTTTTCAATCCTGATTTATGGCATGTTATTTAGTCCCTTTAGGCGCACCGTGGATAATCCTCTGCAGTGTCTCCCTGTAGTCACAGGGATGTAAAGCACAACAATGCTGCATCTTTGACAGCTCGGCAAACATGTACCTTTCTTATCATTCCTTTGAGCTGTTTTTATTACGTTTTTAATCATAAGTTCCTTTTTCTGTGATGAAGTTAACGTTGTATGCTTCGATTTACTAGAAGGTCATTACTTTATTTCAAAATAAAAGTAGCGTTGAAATCAAATGCCAAGTAAAGTACTCTCAGCTCGAGTCGGTACAAAAATTCTAAAAAGAAGCCTAACAATGTTTTAAATATGAGATAATGGAGTTTCAAACATGGGGTTAAAAATGTGACTAACTATTGAAGTTTAGTCAATTCAGCGATTATTCACGATTATAAATTGTAATCATTTGACAGCCCTCACTCAAACCACTGAGATATTAATCCACTGTGGAAAGTCCAAATGTGAATATGTTGGCAGCGGAGTTTCAGGCAGACAATATAAACGTTTATATCAAGCTGGGAGAATAATCAGTAGGCAAACGTAAGTCCTTTAATTATCACAATTATCCTTTCTTTTTAGCATCCAATAACAACAGAGAGAAATATTACGACCTCATCAACTGTTAGCTAAGCTTGTCAGATTTCCAATTGGTGCTGAAGAAGAAGTGTACAGTGGGTTTGTGCCAGATGTTGTACTGAAAATGAATGACAGTTTAGGAATAAGAGCTGAAAAACACTGAAAGGACATTTTGTTTTAGCTTACTTAACGCAGGAGGCAGGAATACTTCTGCTATGTGCTGAAATCTTCAGCCCTGCTAACAAGACTATGAAGATGCTGTTCATTGTCAATCATCATTTCTAAATGTAGATATTTGACATCTTAACTCCTACATGTGTCAAATACAAAAGACAGAATTGTAAATCAAGTCAGTATCTGTGAAACAGTTAATCATGTTGAAGCTGCTCGTACAATAACCTTCACCTACACTAACGTGTCCTCTAAAGAGATGACCTTGATTACACTAAGAATCTGGATTGATTCATAGAAATATAGCTGAGATCAAAGATGGAGGCAACAGTGGCCTGTTTAAGGTGTTTCAGATATCTTGTCTGGAAATATGAAGTGGCAAGGGTTAGGGTTAACCCTTAACTAAGTTTCCTTTTCCTCCAGTACTGTTATGAAACACAGTCAGTGCACGGGGCTGAACGGCTCTGCATGTCTGTGGCTAGCTGCTACCTCTGTTATTGTGCAACACATGGATGTATACGCTGCAAGAAATGGTCATATGGAGGACATTGTTTTACGATGGCTTGTTGCAGGTGCATGCTGGGAGAACTTAAAGTCCATGTGTTATCTCTTAGTAAGAGAGAAGAGGTCAGTGTGAGCTAGCGAAGACTCTCCAGATTGTGATCAATCTTCAGACTGGTCTGGTGGAAGAGGAAAGACAAAGATGTTACACCTGAGGAGCTCAGGTCTTCTTCTGCTGCTGACTCTGCACTTTGGTAAGAACACATTTAGCCAGACTCCATTCAAACACTCTGAGTTAAAAATAAACACACAAATAATAATAGTTCTGGTGCTGGCTAAAGGTGGCTTGTCAAGTCCGGCCCAGGAGATAGCAGTGATATTGATATAGTGTCGACATTTAAGAGCTACAAAGATTAAACATTTTGAGTTAAGGCCTTGAGTCACTAGTTTCAACCACCTGAAAGAAAAGCAACAAATGATACTAAACCACATTTCTAGATTAAGAACCACTAACAGTTCAATGTAGATACTTTCTCTGTCGGTGCTTTTCGGTGAATTTGGTGGATGTTGCGATAATAATGATTTCTATTCTACAAATAAAAGTGCAGTGTGGTTGTTACCTTTAAGGCTGTCTCCACCCCAATTTAAAGAATTCAGAATAAACTTGACTATATGTAGCTCAACTATAAATCATTGTAAAAATAAGTGAATGCATTTCTTTAGGAAGAAAAACAAATGTTGACTTGTGTTTCTACAACTTGAAATTGAAAATTCCCCTGAGCTGGGGGGAGCTGGTGGGGGTTCGGTGCATGGCTCAAGGGCACCTCGGCAGTGCTCGAGAGGTGGTCTGGCACCTCTCCAGCTACCAGACCAAGCTGGGGGGAGCTGGTGGGGGTTCGGTGCACCTCTCCAGCTACCAGACCAACTTCCATATTTTGGTCCTCATCGGGACTTGAACCGACGACCCTCCGGTTTCCAACCCATGTCCCTACGGACTGAGCTACTGCCGCCCCAATATATATAACCGGTAACACCACTAGATTTTTTTTTTTTGGCGACAAAATTGGATCTAGCCATATTCATTTACATCGTATTTAGATTAATGACAAACGTTCTTGTTTTGTCTTCACCAACAACAAATCTTAATCTTAGGTTTAAATATAAACTGTAGTGCACATATTGTATTTGAAATGATCTGCTTTCTTACAATGATAAAACTACGGAGGCCCTGAAGGCCCAAGAGGGGATACATTTAATCATTGTGCACACAAAGAATGATCTTGAGGGTGTCGCAGTGTTTATGATTTTATCACCATCAACATTATTTCAAGTGCCATTTTCTCTCTAACTGTGCACACTGTTTGTTTTCAGGCTGAACGATATGGTCAAAGAAGTGACATTGTGATATCTTTTTGTTCTGCGATATCTTACCATATGAAATAATACAGGAAGTTATTCCAAATAAATACAGTCTGCTTAAATATAGCCAAATAACATTTGAATCTGACCATAATAAATTCATCATTTTTGACTGTGTGTCTATGTTTATGTTAGGCCTGCACTTTATGAAAACTAAAACGTGATGTGCCGTTTTTCAGTATTGTGATGATGTGAAGTGTGATAAACCATTATTAAAGAATCTGTATTAGCTTAAGTTAGACCTATTCTCTAAATGCTTCTCGTGAATTTAAAATAAATCAAGCAACGATTACTCAGAGTGTAGCTGAACGCTCGCTTTAGTTTCATCGACTGCTTGAGAATGGTGAGAGAGTGTTTAAGATAAAGACATGCTGAGTGAGAAAGCAGTGATTGAATTCATAAATTAAAGGTTCTTATTTATTGCATTAAATCCAGAGTTGTGCGATGTGTTTATCGTAAAAGCTCATACCGCGTAAACGATAACGTCACAATTTATTTTGCAGCCCTCTAATAGATTCTTATTAGTTTTCCTCTTGGTCTGGTATTTTGCTTGAGTCTTTCATGCATGAGCCCCAGCAGACCGGAGAGGTGAAACCCCATGCATGGTTGCCGGTCTGTTGTATTCTATACAGTCTATGGCTGTATCCTGTCTCTGTGGTAGGTTGATTTGCAGTAACCTCTGCTATAATACATCAATGTAAGTTTGTTTTTCTGGTCATTTCTGGAGCTAAGTGTGGTGGTAAGAGGGTTGTTTTCAGAGTAAGTGGCGTGTTGGAGCCAAAAGTGAATGTATACGGGGTGACGTTGGCCTAGTGGTTGTTTTGCGTGCCTCGTTGTGCGGAGGCTGTAGCCCCTGACGTGGGCCGCCTGGGTTTGACATCAGCCTGTGGCTCCTTTCCCACATGTCATTGCCCACTCTCTCTCTCTCTCTCTCTCTCTCTCTCTCTCTCTCTCTCTCTCTCTCTCTCTCTCTCTCTCTCTCTCCCCAATTTCCAGCTCTTTCCACGGTCCTGTCTGGAATAAAGGCATAAACATAAATCTTTAAAAAGGGAATGTGTATGCCTGGTTCATCACACAAAGCAAGTACACAGCTGTTACATGATATGAACGTTTGAAAGAAAACGAAAAAGAGAAAATACGTAAATAGTTAATTAATTCATATCAATACTTTTAATTAGAAAATCTATTTTGGTCCTTCTGTATGAATTACGAAAACTACTTGGGGATTCTGTTCTTACACATTTTCCTGATGTCATCAGTGAAGGAGATCCCAAAGCTGTTAGACATGTTAATCCACTATCACCTCACTGCTATCACAAAATGCTCTGGATGTTATAATGGAAACATTTCCTCACAGTGAAACACGTACATGGTCACATGCTCCTGCTTTATCTCGTGTCTTGATTTCCAGCTGTCAGGTCAGTGAAGCACAGAGGTTTGAGTCTCAGAGACCTTTGGATGGACGGGTGGCATTCTGCCGGCTTTAAAACTGATCACTTGTGTTTGGCCTTTGAGCCTGCTGGCATCAGTTGTTCCATAAAACACATGACAGTAATGAGTCGTGATAAGAGAGGTTTGGGGTTGAGTCATCTGGGAGATATTACATAGCGTTCAAACAGACGCAGCGATGGAAACTATTGAAGCACAATTACTAGTACTTGTTTGAATTGTACTTTTTCAGATCCTGTCATGGGTGACTGCACTTATTTCAGAGACAAATATTGCATCAACGCCTCTCTCTTACATCTATTCTCCACCATTACTCCTCACTCAAGCTCCACTAATTTGTTTATTTAGGAGTTTTTGACTCTTAAGTCATCTCTCTGCTTTTTGAATATACTCTGCTTTTTGAATATTCTGCCGTGTAAGCTTGAACGTTAAGCTTGACGTTTCAGCCTTGACCTTTAGAAAAGCAGCTGAAAAAAACGATCTCAAATTCCTCGCTTGTACTGAAGCTACAGTATCAACCTTATTACAAATCATCAGTTTATATGCCTTAATTGATTTGTTTAGATTTTTTACATTTGCTATTTTAAGACTAGCCTTTAGCTAACTTCTTGTGGTGATGCAGACTTGTTGATATGTTGTAAAGCTCCATACATTGAGTGAAGGCTGCTTTGCCAAATGAGATCAGATGAGTGTATGAGGGGTGCTGATGGCCTAACTGTTAGGTCAAGCACCTTGTACAGAGGCTGAAGTCCTCGAAGAGGGCGGTCAAGGTTCAAGTTCGACATGTGGATCCTTTCCTGCATGTCATTTTCCATTCTCTCCCCTGAAATCTTATTATATCCACTGTCCTGTTAGAGGCTTTTTTGCCTCTAATTAAAGGCAAAAAAATGTGTTTGAAAAAGTAACACCTAGTATCAGCCAGATGATCTGCAGTATTACAATTGCTATATTTAAATACAGCATTCAGTTTTCAGAATTTACCTATTTTTGTAAACTCTGTAAGGCACCATTCTTCAGATATTTGTGCATCTTACTCCGTGAAATGGGGATCTAGGTGGGACACCCATAGCTTGGTGGTTAATGCACCCACCCCATGTATGGAGGATGTGGTCCTCCAAGTGGGTGTCCCGGGTTTAAATCCGAGCTGTGGCTCCTTTACTGCATGTCACTCCCCACTCTCTCTCCCTGGTTTCTGACTCTATTCACTGTCCTCCCTCCAAATAAAGGCATAAAACTCCCACAAATAACTGGTCTTTTTTTTTTCATTCAAGATGTTCAGCCATCTTTAATTCTATCAATCCTGTAAGACAGATTTGTATGTTACTACATTTAGCTTCTCATTATGTGAAATAGATGTTTTATAATCACTACTGGACTTCTTTTTAAATGATGGTATTTTTTCTTTAACGAGGGACTGGAATGAAATAATGAAATGGACATTTAGTTGAAATGATGAGGATGCCGATGGTAATGACAGAGTTCATCACTCGCTGTGTTTTCAGTTTTCTCTTTTAATTTTGTTTTTTAATATGAGTCTACTTTTGATTTTCAATTTTCTTATAGCAGCTGCTGGTTCTTGGACTCAGCGATGTGAGACTCCTGAGAGGAAATGTGACTTTGTGTGTGATTGTACTGACTGCAGCGATGAGCAGGACTGTGGTGAGTCTGAAAATATTTTTCAAATGTGATGATCCTGCTCCAAACTGAATCCTCAGTTATTTAACTTATCCTTGTCTTTGCTGACTTTAAGAATTTAAAGAGGCTGACACCTGATCTAAGAATAGTCTTTTTCAGTATCTGCATTTAATATATGTTCAAACCTGGCTGTCATGTGGGTGTAATGTTATGTCCCATTATAACCTGGGAGGTCAAAAGTACATATTTGTAATCTGAAGTAATCTGAACTGTTTTCTTGCTGTGGGTGAAAAAGTAAATGATCCATGTGGATAAAATGCCGGACTTCAGAGAACAGAATTGGTGCTTAATCTGTAGTTATCTGTGTTATTTTAGTTATACAGTACAATAGTTCAATATTCCTCCTACACTTTCAAGGCTACAGAGGAAATGGGTTTGAGTGTGACTTTGAGGATGCAGGGATGTGTGGATGGACCGACCAGTCCGTCAACGCAGCGTACAGCTGGGAGCGTCGTCAAAGAGGAGACACGCTGCCTGACAGCGGACCGTCCTCTGACTACACCACCGGGACAGCTACAGGTAAAGTACAGCACAAACATGTGAGGAAGCATAATGATCGATATAGTCACAGAAGGAGTAGTGTTTACTGTTGATAAATAAATGTAATTTATTTTTTAAAATGTATTTATTTTCGAATAAAAATGACTTAAGCTCTGAATCAAGAACCATGTCCTATATTTGTTCATTTATTAAATAATGTGAAGTAAAGAAGGCAGTAAGGTCTATAAGGCTATAATAAAACCTCAGCCCGTACTCAACTCAAGTATTAACAAAGTGAAATAAAAACATACAACATTTCCCCTCACAGGTTGGTTTATGGGAGTGAGCGCAGTGAAATCAGAGTCTCTCAGTACAGCAGTTTTAATCTCTCCAAAGATGAAACAGTCGTCACCAACCTGCCGCCTTCGACTCAGATATTTCCTGTTGGACTCAGGTACTGACCATAAGTGACTGAAGGTCCACATTCAAACTTCCTGCTCTGTAAATCTTCCCTGTAACTGTAAACACAGTGTAGAAGATGTGATTGGAGCTTATCTTGTACTTATAGCAGAAGTATTTGTATTTTTTTAATCGTTTTTATGTTTCCCTTTTTGTAAATGATATTGTTGGATTGTTTTTATGACTTTTAATGGTTGTGTAAACTCGAAGATTACATTTCCAAAGCAGATACTCTGCTAACAAGTTATTTGTCTTGTTACTTGTAGGCCACACAGGTCTGGGCTCCACCCCCCTGTGGGCGTCCATACTTCGCCAGGACTCTCAGGAGGCTGCAGTGTGGCGTCCTGAGGCCACCAGTGTCCGCGGCTGGAGGGAGGCTACCATCTTCCTGGGCCGTATTCCCTCAACTTTTCAAATCCGTCTGAACTCAAAGCGCTCTGAGGGACAAAGAGGAGATGTGGCAATAGACCAGCTGGAGTTTTTGGACTGTGCTCTTCCCTGTGAGTCACTCAAAGTATCCCGACCATGTGCAGACCCTTCTATTGAGTCTAGAGTCTTTCATCAAATAAAAGGACGAACTGAACTCTATGAATATATCATTTCAAATGACAGATCCTTTATCAAGGACATAATAATTGTTTGGTTTTATGTTTCTCTAATTGCATCACAAGCACCACACACTGGTGAGAGCTGCCCAGCCGGGATGATGGAGTGTGATAATGAAGGCTGTGTGGAGCAGCAGCAGGTCTGTGATGGCACCGACGACTGCGGAGACGGGACTGATGAGAAACACTGTGGTGAGAAATGATCTGAAATGCAGACCTTTCTCTTTGACTTCATGAACAAAGTGACAAAGTACTAATCATAAGAGTCTGTGATGATAGTGTAATACAGAATGTCTACAAGAGATTACAATACGTGACGATACGATGATACAATGCGGTACGATATGATACGAAACAAAACGATGAGGTATGGTACGATACATTACCTTTAGTTTAAATGGCGCACACATTTAGCTGCCTTCAGATTTGCAATAAATAAATAAAACCAATATCAACAAATAAATCCATCCAGGGATCAACAGTTAATGTAAGTTGTGTGTTTACTGGGTCTCCAGGAGAATACAGGCGCTGTGACTTTGAGGACGACCTGTGTGATTGGACTCTGACTTCACTGTCTACTCTGAAATGGAAAAGAATGAATCAGGAAAATATCTCCATGACTGATCCTCTGAAGGGACCAGGCAGGGATCATTCCAACAACAGTGCATCAGGTATGTTTCACGGGTTCACTGTTAGCTTACTTAATAACTTTCAAACTTCTGGACTGATTTAAGTATTTTTTTATGAAAAGATGAGTACTTTATTATAATTATCATCCCTGTAGGTTACTTTCTGTACGTCACTGTCCCTGATGTTGGTCTCACAACTGACTGGGCAGCTTTCCAAAGCCCCCGCCTTGAACCCACCAACAGTTCACATCCGTGCAAAGTGAGTCTCAGGCTGATTCGTTGCAGACTTAACATTCACCTGAACTCTTTATTACTGAACAAAGGCGTATCCTTCAATTCTGATCTCTGATGTTTAAACCGTTTTAGTAAAAAAAACAACACATGAAGATGTTTTTAAACCTTATTCAAACCTCATTTGAAACATTTCCTCTATCTCGCCGCTGTAGATGGTGATGTACACTCACCAGTTTGGGCCGAGGTCCGGCGGTCTGACGGTGCTGGTGGCAGATGAGAAAATCTACCCTGCGTGGGAGAGGGGTGGAGCTCTGGGTGATGTTTGGGTGAAGGCAGAGGTGGAGATTGTCACCAATTCCACCTTTCAGGTTAGTGCTTCCTCTGAGTTTGTTGCCTTAAACATTAATAAATTGCAGATATTGAAAACCAAGGATTTATTAATGAAAAGGAATAAGAGGAAAATGATTAGACATCATGAGAAAAAGTCATTTTCACTGTTTGTTTTTTTCAAACACCATTTTCAATGTGGTTGTATGCTCAAAGACAGACTACACATGAACACATACCTTGAGACTGACTGACTGGACTTTTGAAGGCCATCACTGGTAATGATATAAATTTAATCTGAAAATAAATATATTCTCAATCACACAGTCATGTTTCTACATCTGTACGTATCTGTAACATGTTCATGGGAGAATAACAAAAAGGACAAGGCAACAAGGGTGGAAACTCCTAAAAGTGGAAGAAACTCAACATGTATTCAAGTTTTTGAGCCTGGATAATTTAGAAAAGGTGGTGTATGTAAAAAAAAAAAAGAAAGAGTCATGGAAACAGACTTCCTGAATGAATCTTTACATGTCTGACGTATGTGACGTAATAGATCACTTGTGCTTTGTCTTCACTCGTTTCTTAATGCACTAACAACTAGTCTGCATATGAAAAGCCTCTTTTTCTGTGTAAGGGCATGGGAGGAAGAGAAACCCTGTTTTAAGGCACTTTAAAAACAAAACAAAATGAGGACTTTATTTTCTCTGTCACTTAATAACTGTAGGATGTTTGCTGAGCTTACATTTAACAGTGAAGAAATGTATTCCTTAAAGACAGTCTACAGCAGTTTTGAAATGATAACAATGTTGAGCCCTAGTTTTTCTGGGTTTGGATTCTGGTATCATATCAGATACATCACCAGGTGGCTGTGGCTCAGTGGTAGAGTCAGTCGTCTCTCAACCGGAGGGTGGGGGGTTCAATCCCTAGCTCCTGCAGCCACCGGTCCGATGTGTCCTTGGGCAGGACATTTAACCAGAAGTTGCTCCTGCTGCTACGTTGGCGGAGTATGCATGTGTGTGAATGGATCAGTTAATACTGATGGACACTTTACATAGCAGCCTCTGCCATTAGTGTGTGAATGTGTGTGAATGGGTAGGTGTGACCTGCAGTGTAAGTGCTTTGAGTAGTTGGAAGACTAAAAGTGCTGTACAAGCTCAAATTTAAGCTCCATTTAATATTTACCATTTATCATGCTCCTTACCGGCTCTTTTTATTCTCCTCTTTTTTATCCATCCTCTGTTAAATGTTTTACTTTTATAGATTCTATTCATGGCAGCAATCAGGGACTTTGATTACGGAGGCATCGCTGTCGACAGCATTGTGTTGTCCCCTGGGTGCCGCCTTTCATCTGGTAATCCTTTTTAAAATAATGACTCCACATCTGCAAAGAATAAAAATGAATACTCTCAGTGGTGTGAATGATATATGGTGTTCTGTGTCACATTCTCTTCCTGAACAGTGAATAACACCTGGGCAGATGAATTCCCCAAACCTCCTAAAGACCCGTGTACTACACCGGACGAGATGTGTAATTTTCATCGTGACTGTGCAGGAGCCGAGGATGAGGCCAAATGTGGTGAGTCACATTAACCCAAGCTTTCCCAACCTTAGGGTCAAAACCCCATAGGGCGTCACATGGTATTCAAATGGGGTCCCCTGAAATGGGCTACTGTGAGCTGTTACATATGCTAAAAACTTACAAACCTGCAGTAACTTTGTTTGTCTCTCGTCCATACGTCCAGCTTTAATGTCCAGCCTTGTTAATATGAGCTCACCTGGCTGTATATATCTTACACTGAGAAAAATAAAAATCCTCACTTTGTGCACAGATATCATCCTGGCTTTTCTGCCTCTGTCCACAATAATATACATGAAATAGCCCTAATGTGGTCTAAAACAGTGATTCTCAAATGGTGGGTGGGGACCCGAAGGTGGGTCGCGGAGCTGTTTTTAGTGGGTTGCGAGCATGTGCCCAGAATAAACCTGGTGTCAAACAGTTTGTCAAGCACTTTTTTAAACATCTATTTGTTCAGTTTATTGCTCCCGTCAGAGGTTTTTCATCGTCTGAGCTACAAAACATTTGACGAAAGCTGCAAACTACAAAAACCGCACAATTTTGCATTAAATAGATCTGATTGGATGAAAAATATCAGAAATTTTGGTCAGGTTTTTTCAGGGAGGAGTTAGTGGAGGGACCTGAGGCTGGACGAGTTGAGAACCACTGGTATAAAATGAATGTTTACTTGCAACACAGTAGAAAAAACTATCACATGATTGAAAAATATAATAATTTTAGTAATAAGTTGTGTGGGGGTTTTTTTATGCATGAAGTCATAGTGGGGTCACAAGCTAAACAAGGTTGGGAACCACTGCATTAACTTGATGTTCACAAGTAAAGGTGCTGAGGGCCTCTGGGGCCACCAGGGGGCACTGCAATTCAGCAAGACAAAAGGGGCACCACACATGAAAGTGTAATGCACTGGATCTATAACATGCAAGACGAATAAAGGTCTTTAAAGAAAAGTTACTGTTTTTAAATAAGAATTTAATAATGAGTATCACTTTGGATTAAAAGCGTCTTGTAAGTGAATTGTAGAAGAATGATGCCTGATTATTCCTCAAAATGACTTCTCTTCTTGATGAATCCTTCCTGTAGGGGATTTCTCTTACCCTGAGGGAAGCTCCGGTTGGACTGACAGCAGCATCGGGACTCAGGATTGGCTGCTGCATGTGAACTCCACATCGAATGGTAACTGTTCTCCATTTCCTTTTAAACTCTCAGCTACTGATTCTTATATTCAACGATTAAAGAAGTAAAAATAAACATGCTATTTCTTGAATCTTTCCCAGAGGAGTACCTTTATGTAGCCAAGGCTCCAGGCCAGCAGTTGACCGAAGCCCAGACACGGACCCCTCTCTTGGGCCCCTCCGGCCCCGCCTGCACCCTGAGCTTTGATTTTGCAGTGACAGGGAATCCAGATCACATCGGTAACTAAATTACCTTGTTATTCAGTGTCTTCTTTTTACATTTTCTAACTTGACTCAGACCTTATATTATGACACCCCCTAACTCTGTGCTGCAGGTGAGCTGTCCGTCAGAGTGATTGACAGCTTATTGGGCATTCAGCCTAAGCTGTGGGAGTTCAGTGGGAAGACGGGGGTAGAAGAAGAGTCGTGGAAGCACGTGGATGTGTCTATAGGAGCCAGAAAACACCGCTTCCAGGTCAGCTATTCTTTCAGTGCTGATAGAGACTAATGTAGTTTTTATGTGTAGGCTACATGTTTGATTTGATGATCAGAGTGGAGTCACTGGTACAAGCAAAAAAACTTTAACAGCAAGTCAGATTTGAATCTGCTGTCCATTTCTCACTCGGACTGAATGTTTTTATCTGACAGAAGAGATTTTTTTTGAAGATGGTTGTAAATGTTAACGGCTGTAGTTAATATGCAAACAAGACAAGCACAGGAAAAAAAGACACATCTTTAGTTTGTAAGAAGAAAACTGTAAATCTTATGGAAATGGTAGAAAAAAGACTTTTCTGTAAATGTTGAGGTGTTTGAAAGTCTTTTCTCTCTCCTTGTTTTGTGTAAACTAGCTCGCCTTTGAAGCTCGTGCTGTCAAACTTTGTCCCTGCGCCAAGATTAAGGTGAAAAAGGTTCACTTTGTCAGCTGTTATGCCAACTATGTTCCATCTTCTCCCACAGGTAAAAACTACTTAATATACTCACATAATTAAAAAAAATCATTCCTAAACTGTGAATGTCTCAATTATTTGATTAATCGTTATTATTTATTTATTTTTGCCAGAACTGTCCTGTAACTTTGAAGATGGACTGTGTGGCTGGTTTCAGGACAACAGCGACAGCTTCGACTGGACAGTGCTCGATGGGATGGACCACACCATCGGGATAGGTACAATTATTCAAATCAAGGCTGCAGGCAATTAATGCCTGTTAGTCACTTGGTAGATGGGAACAAAGTCCATAGATACAGAGAAATGTCTCTAAACTTACTTTTATATATATACTGTATATATACCCCTTATCTACAAAAATGATTCGTTGTGAGGTTTAATGTTCTGTACCAGCTTTTTTTCTCCTTCGAATGTACAGAAACATGAATTTATGAGGGGGTTAAAAATACAAAGTTTAGGGCGTGTTTAACCCGAATTTGCTACCTTTTGCCAGTTTCGGGGTTTTTTCAGCGTAGCCAGCATTTGTTTTCGGATAAGGACATCCGGGCTAAGACTTCATGTTCTGTGTGCTGGTCATTATTTACAGTCTGCTTAGCAACATGAGTCTCCTCAGGTATGTTCAAAACTAAAGAAAGAAAAATACAATATGACATCTAAGCATACAAGAACATCCTCTGAATTTACAACATTAACAGCACAAACATTTAGCAACAATAGCGTGTTTCAAAGAATAAACAACATGCCATGTCATTCAAGCCAACATAAAGCATGATGGGAAATGAGGCACTAATGTAATTGATAACAACCAGGAAGCAAAAGTGACACTTTGCTAATCTATTTGTGGTGAATGTACTCAACTTAGTATAAAGACTTTTTTATTGCTTCAGTGCTGCAGATCTTAAACTATGTTACAGACAGGACCATAAAACAACAGTATATTAAATGTCGCTGCTTCATATGTAAGGAAAAATCCAAATGAATAGCAAGCTGTCCTTCTGTTGACATCCAGGCAGAAGCCTCAGCGTGGACATGTGGAGTCCTTCTCTCCGTGGTGCGTTCGGACGCTTGGTTTCATACACTCAGTTAGCAGGACCTACAGATTACTGCCTGTCCTTCTTCTACAAACTCTACGGGCCAAACACAGGTGAGTGTGAGAGTGAATGGAAAGCATTAATAATGAAGCCTCTGTTTCTTTACACCTTTCTTAGATGTAGTTTATGGCTAAAAATACACAATGTTGATAATCAGTCATCTTATTCCTGTGTATATCATGATTCATCTATGAGTAACCGTGTTTGCCTTCTTACACTGACTGCCTCCTCCTAACAAACGGATTTTGTCCAGGTGCTCTGAATGTGAAGGTGTTAGATAACCATGGCTATGAGAGGATCCTCTGGACCCGCAGCGGGGCTCATGGCAACATGTGGCATGAAGCTCACTGCCCTGTACCGCACCAGCTCATAAACTTCAGGGTATGCTATATCTGCACTCCACCTGAAATGACTAAACAATGTCTCAATTCATGTAACATCTCAGATTATCCTTCATCTTTTAAAGCAAAAAAAGAGGGGAAGATTCAAAGGAAGCCTTCCTGTGTTTTTACAGTGTAGTATAGTTTGGATGTTCTCAGACGCTAGCAGTAAAAAACGTATTTTGAAGTTTATGTCCTGTCTTTCCACATCACTCCTTCAAAATGTTCGACCCACCACCAGCTGATGTTTGAAGCGGTTCGCTCTGGGTTTGACGGGCGTGTGGCCATTGACGATGTGACTTTTTTGAGAGGTCCTTGCACTGCGCCGAGGATGTGTTCCTTTGAAGGTCATCAATGTGGGTACAGCACCTCTGGTAAAGTTCAGTGGCTCCACCGCAGCGGGTACACCGCCACCCTGACTGGACCTAAAAAAGATCACACACTGGAGACTGAACATGGTGAGAGAGAATACTATTAAATAATAGTCATACTGTAACGTACATGCAGAGCACTAAGAGGCAGTTAATGTGGTTTGGATGCTTAGGTTTCTATATGATGGCTAACAGCGGCGCAGACATCCTTCCTTCTGGTGGTAAAACAGTCCTCACCTCCCCTGTTCGCAAAGGAACCACCAAGACTGAGTGCGTCCATTTCTGGTATCACATGGGAGGAAAGAACCCTGGTGAGCACACTTAAACACACACACACAAACACTCGGCGGCTGTGGCTCAGTGGAAGAGTCGGTCGTCTCTCAACCGGAAGTTTGGGGGTTCGATCTCCAGCTCCTGCAGCCACATGTCTGATGTGTCTTTGAGCACTTGGCCAAGTTGCTCCCACTGCTTTGTCGGCGGCGTATAAATGTGTATGAATGAGTTCAGCTAATACTGAGGACCACGTAACATAGCAGCCTCTGCTATCAGTGTGTGAATGGGTGAATGTGACATGCGGTGTAAAAGCGCTTTGAGTTGTCAGAAGACTAGAATAGTGCTAGGCCTATACAAGCTCACGTTCATTTATCATTTACAAATAATTAAAAAACTAAATCTTACTGCATGTTGCTTGTAGGCTCTCTGACATTGTATATGAAGCCGGTGAAGGGAGAAAGGGTGAAGATCTTCTCTGACAGCTCAAACCAGGGAGATGTCTGGCGCCATGGCAATGGCAACATCACCAGCGACCTTGTGGACTGGCAGGTAAAGAGAGCAAGCCTCAGAGAGGCGCACTTTCAAGTAGTATGAATTGGCACTATACAAATAAAGATTGATTGTATTAGTCAATTAGAACAAATGTATTAGTTAATGCATCAAAAGGATTCACTCCCCTTAGGGTTAGGGTTAGGCTTTTTTCATATGGCTTTAAAATATACACATCAGGCTTCAGTTATTGAGATAAAAACATTGAGTTTTTATTTCTCAATCAGAATCTAACCTGCCAACTTCAGAGCGATTTGCCATTAGAGAACCGTTGCGTGTAAATATGCAGAGTTTGTCATTCAAACCGAGCTGATGTTGTGTATGGTTGTGCTCTGCAGTTGGAGTTTGAGGTGGTGGGAGCTGGAGGCAAAGGGACTCACATTGCAGTTGATGACATCTTCCTCTCTGCTCACCCATGTGAAGATCGAGGTTTGTATCTGCCTCTGTTCAAACTGAAGACAAACATACTAGCAGACTTTTATACAAGTTTGCAGGTCCATCACAATACATGGTAGCACCTTTGCATGCTCTTCTTGTAGACTGAAAAAGGGAGGCCGGAAGGTGTGACTAGTTACTTGAGTTTAAATGTCACAATGTCTGGGCTTTTACTGATTCAGTATGACAAGTTCAGTTTTGTTGGTCTAACAGGTTGAAATGCAATAAATAATTCTAAGGACGACCCCTATAAAGCTTCTGCTCACTCATTTTTTGTCCTTCTGCAACCTTTAGTTGTAATTTTAACCTGGAAAATTATTCTTAAAACATTTAAAACCTCAGCCTTTACACCTTAATGGTATACGTTTATTTAAGATTTTTACAATTGTAGTTGTAAAGTATTATCGTTTTTGTTTTTAGATCACATTTTAATTCTGTTGTTTCTCTCAGGTTCTAAGTGCAGTCTGGAGAGAGGGATGTGCAGCTGGAGCAACACCCAGAACATCGAAGTGGACAAACTTGACTGGGAGCTGACGAGTCAGGAGGCAGAGAGGCACTACCCTGTCCCGCCTGCAGACCACACCCTGGGCACAGAGAGAGGTAAACCAGAGCGCCAAAACAGGGACAGGGCTGCTGCTGTGGATATCTTAAAAAAAAGCTACATGCAATACACTGGTTGTTTTGCATTAAATAAATCTTTCTTGTGTAGATTAATGTGAGTGCTTGGACAGAAATGTCACTACAATGTTACTTGAACAATTTAAAAAAGAAAATTAGCTTCTTTAAAATGTACATTAAAATAAAAAGTAAATAAATAAATGTGTTAAATACCTTTCCTTTCTCTTCTGCCAGGTCACTTCCTGTTCCTTTCAAGTAGCAACCGGACAGCAGCCACTCAAAATGCTCAGTTGCTGAGCCCTCACCTGCCCCCAACTAAGGGAACCTGTCTGAAATTCTGGGCTTACAAACCGTACTCATGTAAGAATCAAGTTGGTGCTTTCACTTTTGAGCTCGGTTCATTTCTGGCTGGACTGAAAAAAAATCTCAAGTTACTGTAAACTCATATTAGTCCTAAAATCCGTTATGATGTAGTCTGGATGTTAAGGATGATATTTCATGGAAACCCACTGTCTGTTTGCAGCGGACTGCGAGCTGAGGGTGTGGAGGCTCTCTGAAGGTCGGCTCCATCAGCTGCTGTTGGTGGGTGAACTGGGAGGACCGTGGAGACGCTTTGATGTCAACATAACGTCTACAGAGGAATACCAGGTCAGACTCTTACTTTCAAGAAGACACATGAGTAGAAAGTGATTCTCTTGTGCAGTGTTTTTTTTTATCCAGGGAACCATTTGCAGAAAAATACACAACTTCTTCATTCAGGCTAATTAAAAAGACTAACCTTTGTTTGTGAACAGATTGTGTTTGAAGGAGTAAAAGGGGTGTCAAGCATCGTAGCTCTGGATGATATTGAGTACACTGTTGGAATCAACTGCGCTAAAAAAGTCACAGATCCACTGACAAGTAAGATGTGCAAGTGCTTATACACAATTTGCAGCCCATACATAGCTAACAGAATATTTGCTTAATGTATTTTTCTATTTTATTTGATAATGTTAGAAATCATTTTTTTACGTTATGGACTACTTAAGACTTCTTGGACTTTTTAAGAAAAGAAGAGACTATTCTTCAGAAGAAATATCTAGATTTATACCCTGGACACTTAATTAAGAAGTAAACAAGCTGGAAGTTAGCCTAGCTTAGCATAAATATTGTAAGTGGGACACTGCTAGGATACAAATGCTGTCAGATGCTGCAACATTTTTTCTTCTTGGCTCAATGATTTTGCACTCATTCTTGTCCACTTACTTCAGTTCAGTATAACATTTTAATTTGAACATTCAGATTTCAATGAGATTGGTTAATGCTTTTTATTATGTTGTGTTAATGAATTTGTGAGGATGGCTATGTTGTTGTATCTCATTCTTCTCTATTGCTCTGAAAATTAAATTGTCCTGCTGTCGTTGAAAGAAATGAAAAGTTTTCCATCCTCCCTGTAGCCTCACCAAAGGGAGACAACGCTGGCGGGATTGCAGCATCGGTCATCGTGGTCCTGCTGCTAATCGCCACACTGATCGCCCTGCTGATTTACTACCTGCGAACCAAACAGGAAGTCAGGACTGTGAACGGTCCATCGTCAACATCTTCCTCAGCTGCTGCTGGTATCAGTAATGACTTATATGAGCCAGACCTCACAGTGAGTAAAGCTAACATTCAAACCTCTAACAACAATGAAACAACATTTCAAATGTATTCCTAAAAAAACACTTAAGTCACATTTATTCCATCAGTACTAAAGGATTATCATTATATATAACACCTTCTTAAACTCCAAGTTGAGTCATCTGGTGAGATCTGACAGAATGTGTTTGTAGCTTCTTCTTTTTTTAAGGTTTATTTTGGGTCTTTTTGATCCTTTATTGTAGAGACAGGACAGTTAATAGTGTAAGAAATCAGGGGGAAAGAGAGTGGGGAATGTCATGCGGGAAATGAGCCACAGGAGGGATTCAAACCTGGGCTGCCCGCTTGGAGGACTATAGCCTCGGTACATGGGGCGCATGCACTAATCACTATGCTACTGGTGACACTGGTGACCCCCTGGGGCGGCTGTGGCTCATTTGGTAGAGTCGGACGTCTCTCAACTGGAAGGTCGAGGGGTTCGATCCCCAGCTCCTGCAGCAACATGTCCGATGTGTCCTTGGGCAAGACGCTTAACCCTGAATTGCTCCCGCTGCTTCGTCGGCGGCGTATGAATGGGATTAGGTACTTCTGATGGTCTCACTACTGTACATAGAAAGCACTGCCATCAGTGTGTGAATGGGTGTGAACTGCGGTGGAAAAGCGCTTTGAGTAGTCAGAAGACTAGAAAAGCGCTATACAAGCTCAAGTCCATTTACCGGTGACCCCGTGTATGTAGTTGTTATACAACTGCAGAGTATTTTGAATAGATAAGTTGTTTGTACGATTTAGAGTGAGTTAAAGAGAAAAAAGAACAGTGTCTTTTTCAAATATACACAAGATCATCTTTAACGTACTATAACCATCTTTAACTATATTCTTCTTCAGTTGTTTGTCAGGTTTCATTTAAACTTATTTTTATATTACAACAAAGTGATGTCTCTGTAGTGTTAAAAAAAAAGCTAATTAAGAATATCCATAACCGTCCAGTTAACAGATGGTTCATGAAAGGTTGTCTCTAAAATGATAACATTGAAATGAATAAAATGAATGACTAATTCAAAGGACTTGAATGAAAAATAAGAAACCAAACCAAATAGAGAACCTAAATCAAGATGATTCTGAGGGGGGGGGGCATAAAGAGTAGCAGATTTCTGCTTCCATTTACGTATCATCAGTTGTCTAAATGTCACTGACTAATTATTTACTCGTGCTCACTTCAGCAGAACCATGTGACCGTGCCACCCACACAAAACCATCCAATGGCAGCTGGCTTCAATAATGTCCATGTGAGTATACACTACTATCAGTGTGTGTTATTTTACTTGTACATTTCTTTGATGGGAGGACAATAAACACACCCATCCATAATCACATGTGCTCTGGAAGTATTGCAGAATAAAGGTAGTTTAGAGTCCTGCAGCATCATTGAACACTAGAGGTTAGAGTAGTACACTTATAGTCTCACTTGTAGCAAAAATAAAATATCATGATGATTGTTTGATTCTTTTTCTTTTCTTCATTGTTATTCTTATCATTTATTCTGTCTTTATCCAGTGAGCTAAGAGGCACTGAGGCTCAGACTGAAGTGTTAATTCTCAGGCGGATTGGCTCCAGAAACCCATTACTGTAATGTTAAGAAAAAAATGGTTTGTTTTAGGCTTTAGCCAAAAGCAAAATAGCGAAATTATTTATAGGACACATTACTTTTGTTTTACATAGCTCACTCAGTGCTACACAGAATTATGAAGGACTTACAAACAACTTTGAAATATCACTCCTCCTTTGTCACTTCATGAACAGATTCATTACAGTTGTACTCTGACAGATGGACTCACTCCTCTTATTTCTGTGTTTCTGCAGGTCTATGATGATTTCAGAGAGATGGAGGTGGCGTGAGGCAGGAGGAGAGGTGTTCCTGCCACCTGAAGGTGGCTTTGTGAAATAAAGGGGATATCACAGCAGAAGAACTGCTTGTGTCGCCCTGACACGATACACACACACACACACACACACACACACACACACATATAGCAGCACACACACATAAATTACAAGAACAGTCCACATACTGAAACACTGCTGAAGGCCTGCAGCTGCATCAGATGCCGTGGGGCCCTGCAGGGTCACTGCTTTCTGCCTGTGGATGTTCAGACAGGAGTCAGAAGAAGTAGTTTAACTTTCTGAAATTGAGACTAGGCATGATCCTTGAATGATCAAAAGAAGTTGCATGAAGTTTCAGGATCCATTTTGGATCTATAAGAAAGTTCCAACGGTTACAGGTTATATGCAACACGCAGGTTGGGCTTCTTTATTTATGGCTTTTATTATAGGTAACCCTTCTGATCTCACATCTTGAAGTCAATTCAGTAGTTCTATGTAGTACACAGCCTTTCTGCTGCATAAAAGCCTTCTCTAGCTCCGAAGGAACCTTGTGAGAAAATAACTCACTTTAAACCTCAGAGTTCACATTTACATCAGAAAGCCTGAACTGGGGGCCCAGTGCAAAGATGTGAGTTGTCATGAAAAACACAGTTTACATTCCTCAAATTAAGGACTAAATGGCACAATGGCTTTGCCTCTGATCTGCCTGCAATAATCTCCAAATGTTATCGAGATGTGTGCATTGTTGTTGAAAAAAAAACAGTAGAAAGAAGAGAATGACAAACAGAAATATAGAGCTTACAGAGGAAGTGAACATGTAATGCTGCTGTTTGGAGAAGACTGCAGAACAAACCAATTATTTGAGAAGGAGGGTTTCCTTTACTCCACAGAATCAAAGTGAGCTCCAATGATTAATGAATTAAAATTGAGCATTAAAACACCAATGTCAAACTGCCTGTTCATTGAATCATAGTTTGTTGAAATAACTTCTTTACCACATTTAATGAAATATTGAGATGTTTTGATTGAAACTTTATATTTGTCCTCATGAAGTCTTGTCAATCATGACTGTTGGTATGAGATGTTGAACGTGTTGAAAAATCAAAAAAGAAATTAATATTGAGAACTTATTTAAACAGCTACAATTACTCAATACTTATCTGATTGGGACTTTTAACAAAACAAAATACCTTCAATGTTATGATAGACTTTCTTTTTAATTTATTGTATATCCTAATACTTTAGTGTTAGCATATACCCAAATAAGCAAGGTTTTAGCGTTATTATAGTGTAAAATAAATACTGTAAATAAAAGTAAGAAAGAAAGAAATAATATGCCTACACTTGCTTGGAAAACATTGGTCGTAACCTGTGTCAGAGGATGAATGGTAGACTAAAGTAATCGTGCTTGCATTTATTGGTGGCTCCCCGCACGTCTCGGTAGAGGGGATGACGACATCATGTCCTTAGCAACGGTGGCGTCTCTACGGCAACATCCTCCGATGTCCCCTCTCTGCGATTGTCACCGTGACTCTCATCTGTTGTCAGTGAGACAGAGAGAAAATCATCATTTTCCCTGGATGCACGGATGATTTTGGAGAATGTTGTGTTGTCTGGGTTGGTGCACGAGCGCCGGGAGGAGCAACCGTTTGTGCTCAAGTGTTTCAAGTTAAGTGCAACTTGGACACGAGGAGCCTGTCTCTTCCTTTGATAGCCTCTCTTCCTGCAGAAGAACGGTAGTCCGCGCCGACTGCAGCCTGCTTTTCACTCACATCAAGACCGATTGATCAGCAGCAGCCGCCGGGTTTCATCCAGCGGCGCGTGCGTCTTAATGGATCCTGCCGTGCTCATCTTCCTGTTGTACATGATGATCGCGCACGAGCTAATCAGCGGCTGGATGCAGTACAGAAGACAGAGCACCAAGCCCCGCAAACGAGCTGATGGACCCCTGCTGCGCTCCAGGTGTGTGTGTGGTTTGTGTATGCGTGTGCGTGTGCGTGTGTGTGTGTGTGTGTGTGTGTGTGTGTGTGTGTGTGTGTGTGTGTGTGTGTGTGTGTGCGTGTGACAACAGCTCAGACAGGATTAGCTGCTAAAAGAGACATGATAGATGATCTGGTGCTTGATATGTCACCACTGCAAACATTTATTAACATTTTACCACTTAGCTTAGCAATTAGCAATTGATAAAGATAAACGAAAATGAAAAAAGACATGCATGGAAATAAAGACAGTTTTAATTAACAAAGTTGTATTAGGCTACTGTTGGTTTGCCTTTAAGTATGGAGGTTCTTCCTGACCTAAAATTATCCTACTCACTCAATATTTTTATTTTATTGCTTTTCAATATGTCTCACAGCTCTCTCAGTTGATAGAACATTTTCCCTTAGATAGATAGATAGATAGATAGATAGATACTTTATTGATCCCGAGGGAAATTCAAGGCATCCAGTAGCAGTATACAAACATGTAAGACACATAGCAATTGTTACCATAAACACCCGCTGTCCCCCCTCCCATACATATATTAACCCGACAACAAAGATTTAAGGAGCCCCTATAAAATTAAACCTGTGCAATTAAAAATAGACCTATACAACTTATATAATGAAATGTACAAACCTGTGCAGGAATAGAAATATATGTGCAATTTAAAAGAAACCTATAAACAGTTAAAGAGCATCTGTAGTTAGACCTGTACATAAGAGATGGAGAGTGTTGACCTTCTGAGGGTATGTGTTACAGTAGTGTTTAAGATGGGGGTTGTGCAAGGAGTGTGAAAAACAGTCAGTGCAGACATTTAAGGTGCAAAAAAATAAATAAATAAAGTGATGGTCAAATGTGAAAAGCAAAAATATGTGAAAGCAGACATTAAACAGTTATTAAACAGTTAGTGCAAACATTAAAGTGATTGTCAGATGAGCATTAAAGTGTCCAACTAGAGGCTGACTCTTAGGACAGCAGTACAGATGAAAAAATGTGTCCATGAGTCACTGAGTGCTTTATCCTTGCCGTGACAGTGAGATGTTGTACAGTCTTGTGGCCAGGGGGACAAAAGAGTTCTTAAGTCTGTCCGTGGAGCACGCTTGTGACAGCAGTCTGCCACTGAACATGCTCCTCTGCCTGGTGAAGGTGCTGTGCAGAGGGTGGTGGGTGTTGTCCATGATGGAGAGCATTTTGTCCAAAGACCTTCTCTCTGCCACCGTCACCAGAGAGTCCAGCTCTGTGCCCACCACAGAGCCAGCCTTCCTCACCAGTCTGTCCAGCCGTGCTGCATCTCTCTTCTTGCTGCTTCCTCCCCAGCACACCACAGCGTAGAAGAGGACACTGGCCACCACAGACTGGTAAAACATCTGCAGCAGCTTTTTGCAGATGTTGAAGGACCCCAGCCTTCTCAGGAAGTACAGACGGCTCTGTCCCTTCCTGCAGGTAGTGTCCATGTTTGGTGACCAGTCCAGTTTGTCATCCAACTGCAGCCCCAGATATCTGTAGGTCCTGACCACCTCCACGTCGACCCCCCCCGATGGAAACAGGTTGCAGATGTGGCTTGTTCCTTCTGAAGTCAAAGCCTTAGGCTACAACCAGAATTAAAACACACTCTTTACAATCTAATTTATATCAGCATCAACAAATTCTGACCAAGCAATTTGCAATATGCAGTAATTGAGGCTAGATAGGCCTACTGTATATGTTATAATGGATAACTAGTACATTTAACATGTATTTAACAATTGTGAAACCTGGATTTACATCAGGCAGCAGCTACTCTGCTATGCTATGGTTACAGATAAAAAGTATTTAACATTTAATCAGAGATATTTGCTTTGTTCAGCTTGTATTGCTTAGACTGATGTTTCTGGGTCTATATAAATTTAATATACTTTGTTAATTTCCTGGATGTGTGGTTGCAGCAAGCACATATTCCCAATGCCAGCAGGGTAACACCTATCTATTTCCCTGTAGTTTTTGGAACATTTACAAGTAGTAACAGATGGGTAATTAAAAGGTAACTATTTGTTTTTGTGCTCAAGGTGTTGAGGTTTGGTCTTTGAACAGGCCTATCAGGTTTTTCCACACCAAAGTGGACAAACCTATTTTTATGGAGCAGACTTTGGGTGTTGTGTTAAAACAGAACAGAAACAAGTACAAGCTTTGTCCTAAAAGTTAGAATCTGTTTTAAGAACAAGGTACCTTTAACCAAATCATGGAAACAACTGCTGACCAGAAAAATTGTGAAGCAGTGGGACGTTGTTGCGTGAGCAGTGCTGAAGTTTTACAGACATCCTCTTGACTTTGCAGTAAAATAGGTGCCTCAGGGTAATCGTAAAGAAGTTATGCGTTCCCTCTGCACATTGTCTGTTTGAGACGTAGCCTTGTGCCTAACGTTACATTCATCATCATTCAAACGATATTTTATACAACCCTTGTTCTAAAATTAAAGATTTCAATGATGATATACAAGATCATTTTTGCATGTGTTCACCAACTGGGCGTCAGATATTTGTTGCCAGTAATATGATGTAATTTGATAATCTTGTTGAACTTCACTTATATAATGGACACCCACTCCTATGCAGTCATTAAGGTTGTGTGTTCCTGTTGTAATCACCTGTACCTTCTCCTCAGTACTCGGGTGTGTCAGGGAGCCTGGAGGGCCAGCAGCCTGTCTGTCGGGATGGACAGAGGAGGGAGGGACCTGAGGAAGAGCGGACGCATCGTGAGAAAAGCCTAATGGAAACTTGTTGAAGACTAACTTGGACTTAATCTCCAAGACGCCTGATCCAGTTCACCTCGCCTTTATTTCAATGGGACATAGGGCCTTTGAAATTCCAAGCTTGATCCAAAAGACAAGTGGTTGAAGGTCCAGTTAAAGTCCAGTTGCCTTTTGGACCAAGCCTCGAAATACCTTGACCTGGATGACTGAGGACCTACACAGACATAGGGCATTTGAACCATTTACTACTGTGCTTTTTTTTTTTTTTTTACCAAAAAGATTGCTGACATGGATTTGTGAAATAAATCAGGCTGCAGATGTCCAAATTCTGAAAAGATAAAACAGGGTCAGAGATGCAGCAATTACGTTCAAGGGTTGTGTCCAGGAGGGTGGCCTTGGTTGAAGTCCCGTCCCCCCCTCCCCCGAACACACACAAGCACACACACAAACACACTCACACAATTACCCTCCGACTCTTGCCCTCAAACACTGGGATTTATTTATTTATTTATCAGAAAGTTTTGCAACAGGATTCTAGTAGCTTTTGTGGCTTTTTATGTAGCATATTTTCTTTTGTTGGCACTGTGACACATCAGTGATACATCTTCTTTTAGAATGACTCACGTGCAATTTTCTGTTGCAACTTTGATAGGTTATTTATTAGACTTTAAAAAAAGACAGCAATGTAACTTACATTTGACACCTTCATGGTAGTAGTTACATTGGATTTGATAATGAGTTAGTTAGTTGAGATAATGGTAAATATATGCTGACATGCATGTGTGCACACAAATACAGTATTTCAAGCATTATTCAGTTCGGCCACCCCTGTCAAAGAGTCTGGACACGTCCCGGTTTTGTTCACATGCATATAAACTATTTTGAGAGAATCTTATATTGACTGTCCTTCATCTGATCAGCATCTGAGTCTCCTTTCATCGGTTTACTCGTGAGCTGAGTATTCCTCTGTTGTTTGTTGGGTACAGTTTTTTGTTCTTCTTTGCCAAGTATGTGATGATTAAATGTGTTTATCAGGGGAGACCTGTCTGGTTGGTATGTATGAATGACACACCATGTAATGACTATGTTCACAGTTTGTTTAAGATCAGGGATCTTCAGCCTGTTTCTTGTATTGTTCTGTCTGTGAGTACACTCACCTGTTACATAAAGACTCAGAGGCCAAATAATAACCATTACATAATATGATGAGATTTGTTTGGATACTTTGAGCCTTATAGAAAAGAGGTATGTTTTAGATTTTGATAAAAACTGGTTTATCTTAAGACATATCAGTTCAATCATATCACCTCAGCAGCCTGGTGGCAGACCTTCAAATCATTGCCCAAGTCTTACTTTTTGTCAACCATTCAAATGTGCACTCACTGACGGCTGCGTCCCTAGCTGGACAATGGAGCAACAACTTGCCAATCAAAGCTTTGTAACCAGAATCCATCCAATTGTATCATTCTTTAGTTCTGATTTAATTTTTAAACTGTGAAACAGCATAAACTGTTTTGCTTAATCTTTTGAGCTCTTAACCAAATTACTGCCCTGTGAGGAAACACTGAAATAAAATCAGATTCAGAGTAGGGTTTCTTTGCAAGTATTGTTTACACATTCAAAAGATTGGTCTTGGTGTATTGGTGCATAAAGAGGGACAGAAATAGAACAGAAAATAGAAAGCAAGTGCATTGCAACACTCCTACTGTCGAGACACTGATATCAAATAAACCAAAAACAATATGACAGGCTAATGCTGTAAAGATTCTGCTAGTTGTGGCTTATCTAAAACTTTGAAATTAAAGAAAAAAAAGAACGCTAACTCCTTTATATCAATGTTGCTCTGCAGCTCCTGCTTCACACAGACACAATGTGCACTTATAACTCATTATTGAGTGGGTTAAGCATCACAAGCAATATTCTACTTCCCTGCACTGTAAGCCAGTGAAATGTATTCATGTAGAGCTTGATGAAAACGTCACACAAAATACAAGAATACAAGCAAAAAGAACAAGGGCACGGACCAAAAGTGCAAAACTGAAGACAAAAATAAAACACATGGTGCACAATAAAAATACACAATGCAAAAACATAACAGGGGACTCAAATCCCTAACCACTTAGAGATGCCTTTATCCAATTTCTGAAAGAATCCACAGTCAACAAAGCATAAGTGTGAAGTCATAGCATCCCATGAATAAGTCACTATTTGTTTTTGTGTTCCTATAGCTCCGTCTCCAGGAAGATTTCAGGGCCACTCTGTTTTTAGGAATTTTCAGGTATTTACTGTATATGTGAAAAGTAAACACCTTCAGTTTGCCAAGCTAGCCACATTAAAATAACAGCCTTCAACAATAATTACTTTGCAATCAATTGAAATAATCAATTCTTTTGAATAGTTTACATCTAGTATATGAAAGTTCAGTTTAACTTATTTGTGTCTTTCAGTCCTGAAATATCCCTCCACAAACAGAACATCCTTCCTGTCAGCAGTAAAAAAAAAAATCTTGAACACCTGTTTATGATTGTCTTTGATTTATGCTGTTACTGTTGAAGTTTTGATGGCTTCAATGTTAAAACAAATAATTGAAAAGAAAACATGGGCGTACTTGAGTAACTTTGCCATTACGTCTGTAGCTGAAAAACCAAAAACTCTACAACAAAATGTAAGGAAACTAATACTGAACTAAACGAATAGTTTATTATGTGTTGACTACTGATGTTCACTACTCATTACAATGTTGATATCTCAAAACTGTTAGACCTATAAATAAAACTGCGGGGCGAGTAACCCCGCTTTAAGCTCAGATATTTTTTAATGGGTGAACCAATCCCTTTTATGTCCTTGTGTCATGTAATTTCTTTTGAACTTCATAATTGTTTCCACGTTAGGTTGGCAGTGCTACTTATAACTGGAATGTTACACCACAGGTTTCTTGTTTACCAAGATTAAAAGATTCAATTAGAGTGCGTCACACTGGCCATCCGTAAGTTACTGTAAGTTACCTCAAAAGGGATTTGTACGCATCAGCACAAACTCCTATGGAATACTGTATCGTTGTTTTTAAAGGGACAGATGTGAGGGTGGGGGCTGCATATCGGGGTGTTCCTTTGACTCTTGCCCTCAGAAGATGTTTAGGATTACAGTATGGTATCTGTTGAACTGAATCGTGGGCAGTATCATCAAGTGCTCTCTGCTATGAGGTTCATCCTCAGTTTACCTCCTCCTCCTCCCATGTGCTAAACAAACCTGCTCTGAACCTCAAGAACTGTCAGCCTGTCCCAGTTTCATCTTAACTGTTTCCCTGATTACTAATCCATCTTCAGCTTCAAGGAAACAAAACTCTTTTATACAGAAATGAACTTCCTGTAAAGATGCAATGCTGCAGATAAAGAATCAAATTCTTTTCTGAATCCAAGTTGACTGAAGACTCCTAGTTTCTTCAAACTAGAAGTATTTATTTGCTGATTTGAAACTTATTTATATATGAGATCATATAATTTATGAGAGGCTTAAAGGAAGAGCCAGCAAGATATTCCAAATCAATGAGCCCCATAGCAAAGTGCAAAAAGCTGCAGTTCCTTTAAGTGTCACTTCAGGCTGGCTGCAGAAGCTCCAGGAGTCACATACACACCCTGAATAGCTGCATTCAACAATAACAACACTAAAAGTTGTATTTCAATGATAAGATTAAAATCAGTCTGAATGCTAAAAATGGCAGCCTTTCTTTAAGCGGTACATTTTTAATTAAATAAGTGTTAAAGGGTTCTAAAATGACTTCTCCCACCATTACATGAACGTCGAGAATCAGCTGCTAAAGTGCAGTTTCTATGCTATGTCCCTGCCTGGTGGATTTTTCTTCCAAGAGAACATTTTAACTCATTTTTCCAAAACTCTGGTTGGAAGCTTTAGTTTGAAGATGTGATTAAAGTAGCTGAATTAACCATTAATACTGATTGAACAAATATTCAGTGAAACCTGCTTTTTTTTTTTTTACCTTTAGGATTAGATTCATTGCTAATAAACCCGGGCAGGTATGGATGCTGACCATTGATAATTTTGTGGTTTAAATACCAGCAGAAACAAAGAGCTTAAGGCAACATCTAAGGCTAAATCAAAATGACCGAAGGTTTTTTGTTTACTTTGTTAATCCCCTAGAAGGAAATATGGAATTTAGGGTGATTATCCTGCATTCAAATACTTTGTGAAGACTGCTCCTACTAAATGTTTGATGGTGCAAATCAAGAAATCATCAATTATCACTTTATAAATATTGTATATAACTGTTTATAAAAAAATATGAAAAACAAAGACACTTAAACTTACAGAATGTTTACAACAATACCAATACCACTATCTCAGATTAGTTAGTAGTTATTTTTTATTTTCACAGTTTTCAAAAGTCAGAGTTTCAATCCATCACAAATTCATCCCGGAACATGAATTTATTTTCTAATTTATTTGGTATTGCATCAAATAATAGCCGTAATAAGACATTTCAATAAGATCATCCAAATGTGAACCTTGTGGTCATGCCAGAGAAAACGTAAGAGGATCACCAAACCTTGCATTCACACAAGTTTTAAAATATGATTAAGAAAACACAAGATCCAATCTTGCCCTCAGGTCACACCTGATATTTGTAATTCAGTTTATTAATAATCATTCAGGTCAGACCTCTGTCCTCCAAGGAAATATCTGAGAATTATGTTTCAAATGCATGCAAATTAGCTGTAGGCTGTCAACATGGCAAGTGACAGTTCAGTGGTGTCATAATCCTTACCTTTAGAAGTCACTAGCAGTCAACATATGTTACATTATTTTGTTTGCATTGTAGGCAGGTTGGTGACCAACCATATTCTCACAATTGCTTCAAAATGTTTTTGTAAATTGCTTCCAAATGCTGTTTTTCTTTTAAATTTAACATTGCTGTCACCTGTTTTTCTTCACCCAGATAACTTCTTCCAACATGAACTCGGATAACGATCACTTTTTTTACCAGGTGTAAATGGGGTCAAAATGATTTAGGTAGATGGTCTTGAAACTGGGACAGTCTGTACAAGTCTTTTCAACTATTGCTGTTGAAATATTTCAGGCAGACCAGTTTACTGATGATCCTGTATTTGGAGCCATATGGATGGTTTAGCTCAATACATATAGAAATAATGTCAAAGATAATATGAGAGAGAGATTTATAAAACCCTAACGCCCTGTACAGATAGCCCTCTGCTAGCTCTCTGACCACTCAAAGCACTTTTACACTACATGTCTCATTCCCCCATTCACACACTGACAGCAGAGGACGGTAAGTGCTCAGCAGTATTAACTAATCCCATTCATACACATTTATCTACAGACCATAGACTGTAGATAAACATGGACGTAGTCTCAGTGATGTCACCCATTGGTTTTTGAAGCGCTCTTTTGAAGCCCATCGATGTATTGAAAATGCTGTCTCAATGAAACTTTTGGTCAATAGACAAAGAGGTTTGGACGAGGGGAAAAGAGTTATGTGCTCAAGTCCATTTAAATCCATTTACCATTTCCTTTGTTTTCAACAATATGAAAAATACACTTTTGTCCATTTACATTACATTACATCGCAACATTTTTGTCAGTGCTCCAGAGTTGACGTTTGGAGGATAAAACAGCTCTGTGTCTGTAGGATATAGTGGGGGGCCCTGGAGGCCATCAAGGGCCCTTCAGCTATCTAAGCAGCTTAGCTTCCTCACGTCTTTGCCCAGCTCTGTGTGCACATCACACATTTAATAACACCATCACAGTTTTCCATGTGACTGGTCCTTTATCTGTATGAGTTGTTGAATTTCTGCTCTCCTGCCTGATCTCACGACAGCTAACCTGACGGAAACTGAGCCTATGAGCAGCTTTGTCTCTAATTGTGTTCACTGAGCTGCAAGACTCTGAGCACAGCACTCAGACACTATCAGCAGATGGCTTCTCTGGCACAGGTGGGTGTTCATTACTGTTTCTCATGAGACTTTATATATCCTACTAAGCTTAACCTGGGGCCTATTTGCTTGTTTTGGTGCATGGTAGACAGAATAGATTTATTATAAAAGAGAAGGTTAATTCAAAGGTTTCTTGTGTATCCACAATACGCAGTGCATGCATATGTAGTGTGTTCGCCGCTTGAACTGCTTTCCCTTTATAAAAGAGAACTATAAAGGATTCAATGGTTTTTCTGATATTTCAACTATCTATGTTCATCAAATGAATACATCATACCATCTGTAATGGAAACCAATTAAACACACACATCTGCAGTTACAGCACGCCTTGGAAACGTCACATTACGTACTGGACAGGTGAGCCTGCCGTCATCAGCTGATCGTTTGCATTCCAGTTAAAAAGCACAAACAGGTTTGGGCACGTCACACAGCAAGCTCCCTGACAGACACCTCACTACAACTGAAGTCACCGGTTACACAGTAAGTCCAAATCTACGAGCATTGGTTCGATGAGAAATATTTTTTTTCTTAAATCATTATTGTAAGTTTATTTCATGATTAAATTGATGCAGAGTCTGATGCAATGACTTTAACAACTTAGCTCGTTCTGTATCTGTCATAGTACTCAAGTTATCCAGACTTTGTACAGTACATTTTAACATTTAAAAAAAGCAGTTTTTGTTGAAGGGTTTGTTAAATATCTTACAGTTTGTTCATATTGTAAATGTCAGTTTAGAAATATTAACTTATAAGTATTGGCATTTAAGTGTACAAGAGAGGAAAGAAGCTTTTAAATTCCATAATTACATAAGAAAAATTACTGCAACTGGATCTTTTGTAAAACGTTTTAAATATTTGAAAAAAAGTTCTAATAACATAATTATCGTTCAGGGACATACAGTAAAGCTAGTTGTTTTGATAGTACAGTAGTAAAGTGATTTTCGATTTTGTAATTTAATTCATCATTACATGAGAATGTAAAAGTAAATGAGGTACAGAACAGTTTGCTCTCCATCACTTTCCATCTTTATTTACATTGATTGTGTTCATAAAGATATCTGCTCCTTCAACAGACAGATTGCTGTCAGTTATTATTAATGATAATAACAGCTGTGAGGCATGAAAACGTTCCCTTCAAACAGATGATTCTCTGTCTTTTGGGGTTTCCATGCTGACTGCTTGCTTTTTTGCTCACGTTTGTGGTTCAAGAATTCAAACAATGCCAATGTGTTTCAAGCTCTGCGGGTTTCAAACACAACCAAAGTCAAAACTGACAGAGTTGTTCCTGTTGTATGACTGTTGGGTGAATAAGGAAAGACAGACTTAAGAAAAAAGAGAAAAACAGATGGAAAAAAGTCATATGAATGAAACAATAGTCCCCCCTGTAATGTAGAAGATGGATGAGTATGGTTTAAACCATAGGTGATAAAGAAAACTAGATCTGACATTGTATTATAACAAAACCTGGATCTGTCATTTATTGTACCTGTCTGATTGAAGGTGAGCATGGCATCGTTGTCGGTGAGCTCCCGCCTTAACAAGGCTGTGCGCCAACAGTACATGAGTCTGCCTCAGGGAGGGAAATGTCAGGTCACCTACATCTGGATTGACGGCACCGGAGAGGGTCTGCGTAACAAGACCCGAACCCTGGACATTGAGCCAACCAGTATAGAAGGTAAACTGTCTTTTTGATGTCTGAGTACTTTTTGGGATGAGTAGTAGTTAGACTAAAACTGAACAAACTTATACCACTTCCACAATATGGAATAGAGGTAGTTTGAATATGAGGCATTTGTTTGCTCTTATGTTAGTCACAATAATTAGTTAGAAATATTAGTTCAAGATTTATTAAAACTGAATGTCCCTAACCATATAACTGAGAAGGCAATATGAGTCACTAAAATCAGAGATAATAAAATGAATAACTACAACAGTATCCATCAAGGATTTTTACTCTTAACTGTAGGGCTGTGTTGTCAGTGAGTGCCTCCAGGAACAGGGAGGATTGCACATGTACATAGTACACAACACATATGCAAGTACCTCCTGGTTTGACCTCAGGAACATGTGGGCTAAGCTGTAGAACAAATATTTGTTGTTGTTCAGTACAATGGCCTTGTTTGAGTAAGTGAGTAAAACTATTTCAGCTGCCGTTTTCATTTATGTAAATCCGTATTGCTTCATAACTATTGCATAACATACATGAACACATTATGCAGGAGCCTGACCCTGCAATGCTCTGGGTGAGAATTTTAAACTAGATCTTAAAGGCAACAGCGAGCCAATAAAGACATCTAAGTGCAAGGTTAATATGAGACTGTCTGTTTGACCTTGTAAGGCGTATTGCAGCAGCATTCGTGATTGCCTGTGGACAAGTACGAGGTGCAATACAATACTGTATTCAATGTGAGATGAGATAAAGGCTTGTATAAGTGTTTCTAGTTCAGCAAGAAACACAAATAGAGCAAATCTCTGATCTCTGTAAACTGATTTTTTTAAATAGAATCAACAAGATCATGTTTGCTGCTTAACAACAATTTCATCAACAAAAGCTCACAGTGGAGAAAAGAGGCCAAATACCTTGCATTACCTTTCTGGAGAACAACCTGAAGTGAAGTGACCTGCAAAAAAAATTCTGTTGTCATATCCTCAGGAAAGACATTCTATAGGAGCCTAGAAAACATAAAAGTAAACGTAAATAATCTGTCTTAGTGCAGCAAAAATAAAGAGAATAGTACGGGCCCTAGTAAAGAGCTGTGTGGCACACCACAAGACTGTGGAGACACAGATTCCCATAGAGAGACAATAAAATGTATTGTGGCGAGGTAAGATAAAAAGCTGTCTGATGCAAGGCAGGAAGAGAAGTTGCATTAAACCCTCATGAAACTGATATTATTCTCAGGAATTGACTAATACCAAAAAGATTTTTGTATGGAGATGGATTTGTTGTCCTTGGTAGTTTTTCTACTTTCAAAGTTTTTCTACTTTCAATTAGGTAAAAGATCAAAGTAATTTAAAGGTCACTGAGCACTTAGAATCAACAGATATTTTACCTTCTGATATCAGAACTACCAAATAGCCACAGTTTGTATGAAGAAAAGAAGTAAATGGGATAATTTGTTTTGTTGATCTTATGTGTACGTTTCTCTTGTCAGATGTTCCTGAGTGGAACTTTGATGGCTCGAGCACATACCAGGCTGAAGGCTCCAACAGTGACATGTACCTCGTCCCAGTCTGCATGTTCAGGGATCCATTCACCCTCGACCCCAACAAACTGGTCTTCTGTGAGGTCCTCAAATACAACCGCCTACCTGCTGGTACATTTGTCATACTTCTTTTGGTGTTTAATTGTTATAATCCCTTCCAGTAAGGTCAGGACAAACCAGCTGTACTGTCGTTTTTATTACTCCATAGAAACAAACCATCGAGCAGCCTGCAACAAATTGATGGAGCAGGTTAAAGAGCACTGCATCTGGTTTGGCATGGAGCAGGAGTACACACTTCTAGGAACAGATGGACATCCTTTTAGCTGGCCACAAAATGGATATCCAGGACCACAAGGTGAATCAGCAGTTATTAATCTCTTTATCTACCTGTATCATATGCAAGATTGTTTTTGCCCGTTCGATTCGGCACAACTTATAATGGGTTTAAAAAATTGCAAATAGCTTGGGGTGCCTGTAGCCTAGTGGTTATTGAGTGCGCCTCATGTACAGAGGATGAAGCAGACGGCCTAGGCTCGAATCTGACCTGTGGCTCCTTCTCGGCATGTCATTCCCCACTTTCTCTCTCCCTGATCTCTGACTCTATCCACTGTCCTGTCTGCGAATTAAGGCATCAAAAGCCTGCAAATCACAGCTTTGTTGATAGAAGATGAGCATTTACATCAGACAGAAGAAAACCGACACTCGTATAAATGGTTCTGAGAAATCTCTCATTCATGATCAATAAATACAGAACATCCAGAATGATATCAATTTCATCGTTTTCATGCAAATTTCATGCTTTTCTGAAATACTAGGACCATTAGTTAGCAACCTAACAACATTTACAACTGTTGACCAAATGGCCTTAATGAGCCAACAAACATATACACTTTTTTAAATTATTCACTTTCTAATAAACAGCTGTTGTCTGCATATGTAACAAGCAGTCATACTATTTTAAGCAATCAAATCTTCAGTTTTAAACAATAATAGTTATTAAGTAAATTTGATGTAGATACTCTTTATCTCATGATCTTGCTCATACATCAAGGAACCCTCACAACCTTGAAACTCAAAAGATTGTAGATAGATTATAACTGACAGATAAAAAGATTATTTCATTAAGGTAAGAGTAAAGGTAACGTTACTCTGAATAATCCAAAAACGTTTTTTTAAATGAACATTCAATAAAAACCCCATATATGGAGGCTATAGTCCTCATCCCAGCGGACGTGGGTCTGAAATCCGGCCTCGGCCCTTTGCTGCATGTCATCCATTACTCTCTCCTCCCAACATTTCCTGTCTCTCTTCAGCTGTCCTATCCAATAAAGGCAAAAGGCCCAATTAAAAAAACATTAAATTAATCGATGTCTGTCTCTGCCTCATATATTTTCACATTTAAATGTTCCCATATTTTGGTACTTGTATGTCTCTGGTTTGTCTTGACACATTTTCCATCCTACTGTCCACATTCAGGACCTTACTACTGTGGTGTGGGGGCAGGCAATGCTTACGGACGAGACATTGTAGAGTGTCACTATAAGGCCTGCCTCTATGCAGGGGTCAAAATCTATGGTACTAATGCTGAAGTCATGCCATCCCAGGCAAGTGTCACACATACACGCATGTACTGCGGATAGAATACTTTAACGATAGCACAACATATGCATCCATTCCCATTCTATCCCATAATGTACTAACTTTATTCTTTTCCTTTGTCTCTGCTTCATCTAACTTCAGTGGGAGTTCCAGGTGGGTCCCTGTGAGGGCATTGATATGGGCGACCATCTTTGGGTGGCACGCTTCCTGCTGCATCGTGTGTCTGAAGACTTTGGTGTTGTTGCAACACTGGACCCCAAACCAATGAAGGGCAACTGGAACGGTGCTGGTTGTCACACAAATGTCAGCACCAAGCAGATGAGGGAAGAAGAAGGACTCCAGTAAGTTAACCTTTCCTCTAAAAACGTATTCATGAAAGTTTAGATCCTTTATAGTACAGGATAAAATCATCCCGACCAGATATAACCAACAAACATTGTATGGTTTAAAAAAATGTTTTGCTGACCACAAATGTCTTCATGGACTAAATCACTTTTAATGTAATTTTATTCTTTTATTCTCTTCTTTTATTCGTTAATGTCATCAACTCCCGCAATGTTAGACACAACATGATGTTGTTTTGGGTGGAAAAAGCTTTAAAACCTGCAGTTCATGCAACCTTTGCACCACCAAACAGCATATAGACAATATACAATATTATATGATAAAGACACCATAAAGTCACTGATGAAGACAGTGGAGTTTTTGGAGCTAACATGCAACATTTGTAACTGAATTTTGGACTCCCATTCGTAAAGCTTCTAAAACATGCAGAGTTATATATTCTTGTTGTGTAAATAAGCTACTGTACAGTATCTTTACATGCCTGATGTTCTAACTTAAAGTTAAATGTTAACTGTTTTAACAGCTTGTTTCTACTGCCCCCAGGTGGCAAAAAAGGTTACTGCAGGTTTAAGCAAAATGTGTAAGGTTTTATCCACTGGAGAAAAAAATGTCATAGGACACAGGTCTTCATTATTTTGTATCATTTGTGGTTAACTTTACAAGTTTATTCATAGGACAAATATGAGTTCATGTTTTTTTTTTTTTTAGCGGACATTTTGCAGTTCTTAATTCTTAATATTATTCAGTCATTTATTGATGTATGAATCTGTTGTTTCATGAAGTTCTGATTACTTTTCATATTTTGTGAGTAGACAAGTCAAGTCCGCTAATAATCATGATAACTTCATTACATCACTGAACTACTTCCTCTGCTGACAGGTACATCGAGCAGGCGATCGAGAAGCTGAGCAAAAAACACGCCGAGCACATCCGGGTGTATGACCCACGTGGGGGGCAGGACAACATGAGGCGTCTCACAGGTCTCCATGAAACCTCCAACATCGAAGACTTCTCTGCCGGAATGGCCAACCGAGGCGCCAGCATCCGAATCCCTCGCCAGGTGGGCCAAGAGAAGAAGGGCTACTTTGAGGATCGCCGCCCTGCTGCAAACTGTGACCCCTATTCTGTGACCCGGGCCATCGTAAGCACCTGTTTGCTTGATGAGGAAGACTGAGCGACAGGAGGTGCTGCAAGGCCTAGAAGAAAGTATACAACCTTTGTAGAACAGGTAGAAAAATACATCAGACTAAGAATGTATCTGATTTGTATACTTGAAAAACATCCATGCAGGATAAATACATGAAGGCAGACTTTATGTTTGTTTGTTTTTCTATTTAATTTATCTAAGTTAATACAGCCATGAGCACAGATTGCTACTTCTCCATCTCTTTCTAGAAATCAGATATGAATGAATTATGTTGTACAGCAGAGTTGAAATCAACAGTTTTTTCTTTCAATCTAAATTTTCCGAAAAAGAATAAATCATTTTTTCTTCAAACTAGTGTCAAATGTGTTAGTGTGGGTGTTAAGAAAATAAATTCTTTATTCTTCTATCCTTGTTTTCTTTTACAATTTACAACATTATGAATAAAATCCAAGTTATATTCTGAAAAAAAAATCAAGGTTATACATAGATACAATATAAAGAAATATAACTGCATACTGCAATATAGGTTTAAATACTATACAGGTTTAAAGACATGGAGCATAAGGAATCTGTTTAATATCAGGCTGAAATATAAAATATATTCAGTCTGATTTGAGATCATATTGAGACCTTAGTTAGATATTGTAGATATAGTTTTTTTTAAACTTTGTTCTTCAGTTTTTGAAGTGCTGAGCAGAAATCATCATTTTTTTGAAGTCCACATGAGAAATTACTTTTAAAATTCACACACAAACACTTTTTTTCATGTAAACTGACGAGAATGTGATCATGGACAACATTATGTACAAGCGCCAATGTATGATTTTGTTCTTGCTTAAGAAGATACATCCTGACTAGTCTACCTAGATAAGAAACACACGGAGCACAAAGCACAAAGCACAGCTTCAGAGCACAGCTGTGCTGATAAGTTCACATGATATATTTCAGCAGAAAACTGAAGGCAATTCCTCTGATACATGAGGAAGACAATGAATTCTGATATACGGTAGAATCACATATGTTCTAATACATTTCAGATTGGTTACATTTAATTTGCTTAAACAAGAAAATACATTTTCCATTTCACGTAGTAACATCTGCACTGTCTCAGATGTAAATTTGCCTCTGGCAATTGTCCACCAGGTGGAGTCATTGTTGTAGTTCTCTTTTCAATGTGTCTCAATATGACACATTTAAACAATTGAAATTCACAAGTCAGAGCAGCATGTCGAAGGTCAGTGAGTATCAGAACACAATCATCTTTGTTACTTTTGTATAGGGAGAAGAGGGACCTGGTTTGAAATCATGAAGAATTAAAGCACAAAATCAATGTCTGTCAGCAGAGAAGACATGAAGGAGTTTTTGTTGTCATGACACTCTCAGTAATGGCATGAATTCACCTCGACCTGATGCTCAGCGTACCTGGCATATGGCTTGAACATCTTATCCCGTTACTTCCTGACATACGATCCACTCACTATAATCCTCACAGTGTCAACATGACTCATCACCAAGCTGTTTCAGAGGAGGTTTTAGAAACATGAGTAAACATAAAAACCAGGGAGTTTTTTAGACCTGATTAGATGTCACCGCATACCAGATTTCCATGGATACAGGCAGTAGCTTGGCAACGGTGGTGTTTGTCTGTCACCATGGCAACATCTGTCTCGGGGCATTTATCAGGAGCCTGGTGGGATGATGAGAGAGAGTGGAGAGTGAGTATTTAGAATCTCTTTCTTTGTGTTTTGATGCAGTTCTTAAGGGTAATTTTGAAAAAAAATGTATTGTCAATGCAAGCTGCAAGTGTAGACAGCACTTATGAATCCCATCAGTGAATGTTCAATGTGGCACAGTCATCAGAAGTTTCATATCTGCCCCACCTGCTGATGCTGCATATTTAGACAGGAAGTACAATCAGCCACAGGAAGATGTGTCTGAAACAGAAACTGCACATGAAGATGGGAAGTTTATCAGCTGTGGGAAGGTCTTCGATACCTTTTACTTCAAGATGTGCTTTGAGCATTTCACGTAAGGTCATGTCATGTCTGTACATTAAAATTACTCATATGCTTGTGTGACTTGTGTCCCACAATGCAGCAGTTTGAAAGGGTCATAAATAATCTATTTTACTGCTGTAAATGGTAGCTTAGACAAAATGGGAAAATACCTAGGTTACTAACATGCAAATATAACAGTTTGTTTAGCAGCTGTTTCAGTTTTGAAACTGTGACAGAAGTGCAATAGATTAAACTGAGAATTTTACAAATCAAGTTTCCAACATTCACACATCCTCCTTGCTTAAATGCAGACTCAGGCTGAATGCACTACCCAAAAATAAAGAAGAGAAAAGCACCTTTTGAAATGCAGGGATTGCTGTTGGTGCGTAAAAAGTTGCAAGCTGGATTGGTTGCAGTGCAAAGTGGCTGACTCTTTTGTTAGCCAGGATCCCTTATAGCTTCAGTCTTACTGCTAACTGTTTTGTCCTTACATGGTGAATGGTATAAAAGAAAAGTAATGCTGTCACATGACTGGAGGGAAGGAAATGCATCTGTCTGTTCAATTCTCCCTGTACAATGTGCAAATGTGTAAACTTCCAATTTATCCAGAATGCTGACATATTTTCTTCTCTCCATTCTCTATTATCTTATTTTATTATTGTTATATAGTTTGCAATACAATTGTTACAAGCATGTTTTAATATCCTATGAAGTTCTTTTAAAACGTCTTTTTACGCCAATTGATTTTGCAACTGAATATTAAAGAGTCTATAATCGTCAAGGTAAAGCAGCTATCATTCCACTATCAATTCATTCAATGGGTCGTCCACGTGACGTCACTGGTCTCTAAGGGAGGGGGCTCGCGGCAGCAGGTGAGGGCGCAGCATCACCTCCTCGCTGTGTTCACAGACGCAGAGCGGCGGAGTATCGGAGCGGAGCCATGGGAAAGCTTCAAGAATTTGACATTACTTTTACCAACAATAAGGTGGTTTACGGTCCTGGGGAGTCTATAAGCGGAACTGTGAAGATAAAAACCGGCAGTTCGCTGCAGTTTAAAGGTAAGCTGTCCTTCATCATGTTTTTGAACACAGGAAGAGGAACATTTTGCCAGGCAGTGTGTCTTTCCAACGCCTGCGTAAGTGGAGCGCGCGGCAATGGCTGCATGTAAATAAACTTTTCCTCCGTGATGGTGGACACGAGGAAGAAAAGAGGATTGAATTCCGACTGCGTGGTTGCTTCTCGGTCGGTGTAACAGCTCTTTTTGTGACCGTGCATTAGGCTATGTGGTGCGTTCATGAGGGATTTTGGTGTTTCTGCTTTGGGAGTGGACATTTCCACGCGCTACGTGACACGAGCAGCAGCGGTGGGCTCTTCGTTTTAGAGCCATTTTAGCTTGTTGGTGCTGCTCAGTCTAGTCAGGTCTTTTGAAACCACATCCTGGACCTTACACTGCTTGTTGCAACATGTTGCTTCCTTGTAGCCTACTTACTGTTTTTAACCAAACCTTAGAAAATGTCTGGAGAGAAGCATTCAGAAAAGCAGAACAACAGGTGTTTGACACTTAAAGGCTTTATTTAAGCGTGGTCTGTTCATTATTTAGCCTACTGTATAGAAGGGGCGTCCAAACCCTGATTACCAACAGCTCAGGAAAACTAGTGCGAATACTTCATAATGGAGGGTAAAGAAGGTTAGCGAGGTGAAGAGCAGCTTCTGGAGTTGCCATGGAAGAACACAAAGAATCTATTGTAGGCCTACGTGAGGGATCCTTGAGGGGATTCTTGTCTGATAAAAGAGGGCTGCTATCAACATGAAACCAAGCACTTTTGCAAAGGGAGTTTTGCTAGTAGATTATGCTAATTGACAGAGACAGAAGGCCTACACAAACAGGACTTATTGAGAGAACAAAGATGCTAAGGTGATTGTTTTTCCTTGCAACAATTATTCACCATCAGGATCTCTCAAACAGGACCAACATGCAGAGACAGGTTCACATGATGCATACCTTTATGCAGCATTTATACTTTGTACCACAAAGATATTAAAGAGGGACAACTTTCTATATCATATCAAAACCCCCACAGAAAAACATATGCTGGGAATCAAACTATTGACTTTAATTAGCTTTTCTATTTCCATTCACCAATGACAGAAATGCAGTGCTGTATCTCACTCATAATGTGTCAGTTCAAACAAATGTTGGACCTCAGGCAGTTCATCCATCCTTTGGCTTTTTTTGTGTTTGGTGCCAGACATTTTCAGTTGACTGTTCACATGATGTATTATGTCACTTCACTGACATTTTTTTATCTGTGTCTCTTAACAGATGAAGGAATTCTTCAGATAGTGAGCTAAAGTTAGTAGCAGCTCGGCCTGCAGCCCCTGAAGAATGCTGAAGTGTGTTGGAGAAAGACAGATTTTTAGGGAGAGATCGTTTTTATTCAGTATTTTAATCACAGGGTTTGCTTTTTCAGAGGCGGATACCTCAATTGATAAGTCGACTTCCCTTTAACACTTGTTGACAGGTTCCCAGCTCAGACAAAGTTCCATCACAGCTTGTCTTTTTAAATGTGATCTCAAAGGTGCTGTTGTTTTTGCCAGTATAAGTCCCAGTACTCCAGTGGAGGAGTCTTGGGCTCCATCTCAGGCTTTCAGTGTGTCCATTAATGTACTGTAAATGCAGAGGATGCATTATGTGCCCGGTGACATCACCCCTCTCAATAATGGCTGTGGATGATTCCATCAATCAGGGGTTTTGAATCATACTGAAGCAGAGAAAGATGTGTCTGTCTGCTCTGAGAAAGCGTGACACTTTCCTGTTTTTGTTTCTCTGGTTGAGAATAAAGAGGAATTGTTGGTTAGTCAGTTAACCAATTTCCTGTATTTATTTGATTAAGGATGTGTCATTAAGTCTAGTGGTGAGTCACAAAGATAATAATCTGAAAAACCATTTCCACATTTATTGAATCTTTAAAACGATGCAAATTAAGAGTGGGAATACTCCATGGGCCATTTTCCTATCAATACAAATTGCAGCAAAGCTTTAAACTGAAGTGTGATTTCCCATTTGAAGCAGCAAGATTACATTTATCATCTGCTGCTCTTGTTTAGCAGTGGCAAGACAGATTTTCAAAGTGGACAGTCAGGTTTGTTTATATCCATTCCAAAGATTGGGACACCATAAGCTGTATGGATCGCTGTGTAGTGTGACATCACATGACACTGAAGTTCAGTCAAGTGTGTACAGTTCATATGCTGAAATAAATACACAGGAATATTAATAAACAGATAAAAGCTCTCTTAGATGCTGAATACGGTGGAGGCCAAATTGTCAGCCTCCCTCTATTATTGATGATGCAGACCATTAGACAGCATTTCTATTGATCAGCTTCCTTACAAAGACAGCCGTTAAAGAATGAGCCACTTATACACATTACTTACACGTGCAGTGTGCAACGTAACCTCCTTGAAACATTGTTGACCTATGTTTGAAGTTCATGATTGAAAACATAGGAGGACGTTTTTTGTTCTTTATTTAGCATCTTAACGAGGAAGTTTGTGCTTCTGATGGGCTCGACTTTCATGTTGGAGAATGAAGTTTTTACCCTTCTATACAATTATTGTCTTCTTAGTAATGCTAGCTATAATAGATAGAAAATAGAAGTCGAATATATTGTAATACGTGGGGCGGCTGTGGCTCAGTTGGTAGAGTCATCGTCTCTCAACCGGAAGGTTGGGGGTTAAATCTCCAGCTCCTGCAGCAACATGTCCGATGTGTCTTTGGGCAATTCAGTCAAACCCAAGTTGCTCCCGCTGCTTCGTCGGTGTCGTATGAATGTGTATGAATGGGACTAGTTACTTCTGATAGTCACTTTACAAAACTACCTCTGCCATTGGTGTGTGAGTGGGTGTGAATGCACTTTACAAGCTCAAGTCCATTTACCATTTAAAAGCTCTTGTTCCATGCGCAGACTTTTAAGGAAAAAACAATAAAAAAACTTGCTGCGAAAGATCCAAAATGTCTTCTTACAATCAAAGGAGTTTTTCCTGCAGAATCACCCAACAATATAAACACCTTCTGCCTGCATACATTTGTAAAATCATCTCATTTTAGTCCTGTTATCTACACGAATACACATGAAGATATGTCATCTACAAACAACCTTTTTCAGATGTTGATGTGGGTTATTGACAGAATACGCCCTCACTGTGAAGCAGGGGATCCCTCTGAGTTAATGGTGCTCAGTTATAGATCTGAAGCAGCCAGTGCAGCCAGCCTGTCTGTTTGGTTTAGTCTCCTCCTGCGTCTTGGTCGGCCTCTCGGCTTTTAAAAGCATGTCCAGTGTAGTCACCTGATACAGGAGATGTTGCTGTTTTGACTCAGTGTCTCAGCTTTTATGGACTTTTTATCTCATCTGGGACATGCCTGTATGGACAAATGACTTCAGGCTCCTGGTGAAAGCAGGGAGTGTTCGGTTAAACAAAAAGTGGATCGTGTGAAGTGAAATTTCACTTCATCTGTCATCCTCCTTATTTGTACCCCTTTTACTCTTCAGTCTATTTATCCATGTAAACCTTAGTAGACTTTAAACAGTGAGGGACAATGAGACATTTAGACGTGTAGTTGTTTTGTATCTCAGGTGATAGCAGGAGATCTCAGTTTAGCTTTCAGCTATGCAGAAACACAAACATTCACTGTAACCCGATCATCATCTGTGGTAACACAAACCACCAGCTTTATGTAAACAAGGCTAGGTGTCTCCTCAGGTTCAAATGAAGCTGGCCACAGGCATCTGCATACACACACACATACGCACACACACGCACACGCACTCACATGCACGCACGCACGCACGCATGCACGCACACACACACACACACACACACACACACTACCTGTGCCTGAGATTTTTTTTATCTTGTGTGTATAACTTGGAGTTAGGGAAAAGCATGCATGGAGATCTTTTCAAAAACGTATACCATTTAGACTGTGGCTGCAGCTGTGGCTCAACTCTCAACCGGAAGGTCGGCGGTTCGATCCCCAGCTCCTGCAGCCACATGTCCGTTTGGGCAAGACACTTAACCCCGAATTGCTCCCGCTGCTTTGTCAGCGGCGTATGTATGTGTATGAATGGGATTAGTTACTTCTGATGGTCCCTTTACATAGCAAGCTCTGCCATCAGTGTGTGAGTGGGTGTGAATGCGTAGGTGTGACCTGCGGTGTAAAAGTGCTGTGAGTAGTCACAAGACTAGAAAAGCACTAAACAAGCTTAAGTCCATTTACCATTTACTTTGCCTGCTTTTGTACATAGCTGGTGAGTAAGAATTGATTCAACATTGTTGTCCTTGCAGAGTACAAGTAATGTGAATGCAGTTTATCATGTAGGAGAAGTGAGACAATAGTTGTGTGTGGAGTACTGTAATGATCTATAGAATAAACAGGAAGAGGTAGATAAGAAAACACTACAAGTCGATTACTAAGCCATCTATCCATCCATGTGTGTGTCACTCTAAACAGGATTTGAATTTATTTAAATTAATTTCCATTCTGTAGTCATCTGAATTTGTCCTTACAGCAGCGACCATTTCTACATGGACTTTATGAAACATAAACATTGTAAGAAAAAAAACAACTTTTTTGTGATGCAAATGTCTTCTGATATAATTCTGAGGCTTATTTTATTTGTAAAAATGATGAATCATACGAGGAGAGGAGTCTGACTGATATACAAATGGAAATGATAGCTGAGCCTTGACTTATTAGATTCAGGTATAGAGTTACTCCCCTCACCATTCATACTCTTCCTATTATGTCTGTTGTCTTTGCTGTATCCTGAAGGCACACTTTCCCCACTTTGTATACAGAGATCGGTTTTCTTATCATAACAGATTTTACAGCCTGTGAAAATACCCCCACTGGACATCACCAGGGCTATCTCACATTGAGTTTCATACTAATTTAAAAAAGAAGGACATATGACCTATCATATTACCTTTAGTAGCTTCAGTAAAATTCCTCACTCCAGTGTCTCAGTGACCCTTGAAGAACTACATCCCATCTAGTTCCACCAGAACTAGGTAATCATTTGGGAGGGATGTCTATCGCTGCCGCAGAGACACAGGAACCGATGGAGGAGATGTTGGATGAGTCAAGGACGAGCCAAGTGAGACATGCATTTTTTTGGATTGAAGCAGGTCATGGATGATCATCTGTGACTTCAGCTGATCTCTTTAAGGCAGAGAGATCAGCTGAAGGTGAGGAGAAACGGAGCTGAAATAGACCCAGAAAAGATCAATACCTGCAGTTTATGAGTATCTGTTCCTCCTGGCTCATGAAGGCTTTCCTGCAGACCGGGTTTCTGTGCGGGTGTCTAGACTCTGGGGCCTGAGTAAATGATGACATCACTGCCCTGAGGGTGACTGATAAGAGATCTGTCTGAGAAAACAGATGAGCTGCACTGAGACCAGGAGACTGACACATCGAGAGGACTCATGCTTTCTACAGTAGGGTTAGGCAATATGGACCAAAAGCCATCTTGATATTGTTTTTCGCTGAATGGCGATACACGATATATATCTTTTTATTATTTTCTGTAAAGAAATAATAAAAACTCAGTTCATGTAAAAAGTCAGTTCTAAGTCAAATCTGCATCGGCCAAATTCCAAATGTCACACATATATTACGTAAAATGCTCCTTAAATAAAATAAAATGAATAACAAATGTTCCTTTTCAGCATAACAAACGTCAACGTGTGTGGCAGACGGTTTTATGAGTTATTCTTTGAGATGGAGAGAGGCGGAGCAGAGTGAAGAGGGAACGACAGTCAGAGGAGAAATAGACGAACTGACGTTTGTGCCGAAGAAACGTTGAACGTCTTTTAACACAACTAAAACTGAATCGATATGAATGATATTGTCTTAACCTACATCTTGTTTGAAAATATGTCGATACATCTTAAAAACTTGATATGTTGCCCAGCCCTGATTCTTCCACATCAGAGATTTAATAAATATTAGTGACCAGAATAAAAGATACAGCTAAAAATCAGCTGTTTAATTGTTATCAACATGTCAATTAAATTTGATTTCATATAGCATAAAAAGAACAACACATGTAATATCAAGACACTTAAGAAAAAGAGCAGGTCCAGACTGTACTCTTTGTCATATTAAAGATCAGAGATCCACCGTGAATCCACCAGGAGCAAGCACGAGGCATCATTTGGCAAAAATAGGAAGAAAAAAAAACGCGTGTAAAAAGGCTGAAACCATGAGCAGAATCAGACTTATGCTGCGACTGTGTTTGGCCTTGAAGATGAGGAGTTGAAGAAAGAGAGACTTTCTGCTTAATGGGATTTGTTTTGTGTGTGGAGTCTTTGTTTCCTCTCCTTGTGTGGCATTGTTCGTTTTGACTGGCTCATAACGCATAAATTAACTAAAGAAAAAATGAGTTTTAATCCTTCTGATTGGCTATCTTTGTCCTGCAATGAGAAACGTGACACATGATTACTCAGTGAGAATAACAGTGAGTCAGAGTGACTCCATCCTCTATGCTGCCCTTCGCTGTGGGCGGGTGGCATAGACCAACATGTACGCCCTCATTCCTGCATCCATAGATGGGATGCTGTGTTGTCAGATGGGAATCTTTGCACCAGCTGCTCTCTCTCTCTCCCCATGGTCTTCGTCATGTTAATAATAACTTTCCCTTGACCTCCATAACCAACACGCATCCTAAACCCACTGCTGGTTATTTAGGTCTAATATAAGAGGATTCTGTCTCCCTCCCTCAGCCTGATAAACAGACACACCCCTGATCACTCCCCCTCTTCCTTTCTTCAAAAAGCTGTCCCACTTCCTGTGCTGTGTCGAATGAGCTTGCAGACGTCTCTGTGGAAGTGGAATAAAACCCTGATAAGTGCAAACAGAGAAACTAAAGATAGAACACTTGTCTGTTAGTTTATGTTTGTAACGGCGAGTTGAGAAATGTTACGTAATGTGCTCTTGCTGTCCCACATAGTAAACGGTTCATCTCAGTATAGCATCGGAAGTTGATGGTAAACTTGGGTCTCATTTCTGCATATTTTGGGGTCTTAATGAAGTTGCTGCATCGTTATCCTTTGGGACAAATGTTAAGGTTCAAAATACCTCTAAATGGATTCAGAGTGTTTTTTTTTTTTTGCTGAACAGACGTTCTATTAGTTATGCAAATTGTCTTATAATATTCACAGCATCCTGACAGAAATGGATCTTTTGGTTTAAGAATAAAAGAATCTTCATGAGACCAGGACACGCCAAGCATCGCTGCTTCAAAGTAACCAGACTCTTTTCTCATAACAGTCATTCTACACTGCAGATCAGGGGAGTTTCTTGCCTGTCCCTGCCTGGTTAGCTAAGGTTTTTTTCTTTTTTGATTCAGTTTGTTGGATCCAAACCAACCATTTTAAATAGCAGTCACGTAATACCAAGTACAAACTTAACAATCTAGGCTGTAGAGGACTAGAAATGTTGTTTTTCTGCAAGGCTGCAGAATGTGCAAAGAGGTGCTGAAGAGGTCTGTGGTTTTGGTGTGTGAAATGAAAAACCATTGTATAACTCTCTGCAAAGAAAACAGATCAAATCTTTTATGGCCCATATTTAAAGGGCTGTGTGTGTTTTTTGTTCCAGCTCGTGAAGAAACTAAAAGTTTCAATCATTCCATCGTTCCACGACTTCTCCACTTCTCCCTGCTGCGTATATTCTATCAACTTCTCCTCCCCTTGTCTACATTTTGAATCAAAGCTTGCCTCTTGACGTAGTTGTAAATTATATTCCATTACCTGCATCTTTGAAAGTAACACACTCACGCATGTATTGGCTAGTTCTGTTTCCCATCTGCTGTCTCAGGAGAAAGTTGGTGGTATGAAAGTTGTCTGGTTGACTCACAGAACAGGTTGTTAGGAATACAACAGCACTTCCCTTATTACTATGCCTTTTTGTTTGTTCTAGCTTTTTAAATATTATTAGCAGCTTTTCTGTGTTTATGTTGTTTGTAAGTCAATGTCCTTGGATTTTAAGATGTTGTCTGAGCCAAAACACGATACAAAAATGTCAATTGTGGCTGTCAGTCTTTTTGAGGAGAACATTTTTTAATCATGAACAAATTTCAGTTGACTTTCTTTTCGTATTTCCATCTTCAGTCCGAGGTTTTAGGATCAAGAAAATAAAAGTTAAACTTGAGTTTGGCATTTGTATCTTTGCAAAACAACTTTTAGGGTCAATAATCGATATGATAAATCAGGAACAGATGATTGTACAGACTTTGACCATATTTCCCATTTTGTCGGATACTAAATTGCAGAAGCTAATCGTGAGTGCTCACCTTGAATATGTGCTGTGAGTTTGATGCTGTTTTGAATCATCCACAGTAATAAGTGTTGCTTCTTGCAGAAACATCCATTTGAAGCATTCACCACTGTCACTACTAAAACTTTGTGTTTTATAGGAATCAGCTTTATTGGCCATTCATGTAACACATACATGGAGTTGGACTGTTTTTTGTTGTTTTAACACAAATAGTCATACAGCAGAACATGAACAGCGTAGTATAACAAAGTCACGTCAAATACATTTCATTGATATGCTTTGTCCCTAATCACGAATCAAAAACTGCCCTCTATAAAAAGAGAGATGCAGCTTTTCCCACACTTGATACTGACTAAATATTCCTAGTTTAGCACAGGCTCTTTTTGCTGCTAGTTTCAGGTCTGTTGTTGGTTTCAGGTCTGTTGTTGGTTTCAGGTCTGTTGTTGGTTTCAGGTCTGTTGTGGGTTTCAGGTCTGTTGTTGGTTTCAGGTCTGTTGTTGGTTTCAGGTCTGTTGCTGGTTTCAGGTCTGTTGTTGGTTTCAGGTCTGTTGTTGGTTTCAGGTCTGTTGCTGGTTTCAGGTCTGTTGCTGGTTTCAGGTCTGTTGTTGGTTTCAGGTCTGTTGTTGGTTTCAGGCCTGTTGTTGGTTTCAGGTCTGTTGCTGGTTTCAGGTCTGTTGCTGGTTTCAGGTCTGTTGTTGGTTTCAGGTCTGTTGTTGGTTTCAGGCCTGTTGTTGGTTTCAGGTCTGTTGTTGGTTTTAGGTCTGTTGCTGGTTTAAGGTATGTTGCTGGTTTCAGGTCTGTTGCTGGTTTCAGGTCTGTTGTGGGTTTCAGGTCTGTTGTTGGTTTTAGGTCTGTTGCTGGTTTAAGGTATGTTGCTGGTTTCAGGTCTGTTGTTGGTTTCAGGCCTGTTGCTGGTTTCAGGTCTGTTGTTGGTTTTAGGTCTGTTGCTGGTTTAAGGTATGTTGCTGGTTTCAGGTCTGTTGCTGGTTTCAGGTCTGTTGTGGGTTTCAGGTCTGTTGCTGGTTTCAGGTCTGTTGCTGGTTTCAGGTCTGTTGTGGGTTTCAGGTCTGTTGTTGGTTTCAGGTCTGTTGCTGGTTTCAGGTCTGTTGCCGGTCTCAGGTCTGTTGTTGGTTTCAGGTCTGTTGTGGGTTTCAGGTCTGCTGCTGGTTTCAGGTCTGTTGTTGGTTTCAGGTCTGTTGCTGGTTTCAGGTCTGTTGTTGGTTTCAGGTCTGTTGTGGGTTTCAGGTCTGTTGCTGGTTTCAGGTCTGTTGTTGGTTTCAGGTCTGTTGTTGGTTTCAGGTCTGTTGCTGGTTTCAGGTCTGTTGTCCTGACATAGTTTTCTTCAGGCCTTGGGCCGTCAGCAACTGTTGTCATTGAACCTACTTTGCTTTAACTCAAGAAGGTCACTCATGACAAAACCCCTGGAGGTGTTTGTGTGTGTGTGTGTGTGTGTGTGTGTGTGTGTGTGTGTGTCTGTGTGTGTGTGTGTGTCTGTGTGTCTGTGTGTCTGTGTCTGTGTCCATTACACACTGTCGGCCTTCAAAAGAACAGCCACAACACCTGAAATTCACCTTTACAAAGTTAAGCTCATGAAAAAAGTCTTTGCTTTACACACTTATATATCTATGAAATGGCTGTAAACCACTTTGATGTCCCCAGTTGTTTTTTTTACTGCTGTCTTCAAGCCTTGAGTTTGCCATATTTGTTATATGAAGCCAACAGAAACCATAACGAGAAACATGTTGATGCATATTTTAAAACACCTCTCCTGTGTCAGAGGTCACTGTGATAGAGATTTGTCCATGCATGTAGCCACACCTTGTTAAAAAAGACCCTGCTTTATCAGGCCTGGAGGGAAACCCAATTAAAAAAAATAAACATCATGCCTTTTTAAAGAAGACTCAAAAGGCGTCATTGAGACATGAACCTGCCAATAGGGCTTTTTTTCTGGTAGATCCTCTGTCATACTTTGGATAGGCGTGATGAGCTGTCAGTTTCAAGCTGATACTGTAAAAGACTAATCACAACTAATTAACTACACAACTTCACAACTAACTAACTAACTAAGACTCATCACAACATCGGACCACATGACTGTAGGTCGAAACAGAGAAAATCATTCTCTGATATCACGATAATTACCGTGAGACAGAAAAATAATGAAAGTGAGCTGTAGGAAAAACTGTAGTCGAGTAGTGGTCCCTAAAACTAGATGATTTAAGATGTACAAAATAAAACGGCAGAAGAAGAGAGTTGTTGAACTCTCACTAAACGTATGATTCATAACAGAAATCTGCTGGCCTTGACTGTCATGAATAAGAAGACAAAACTTTGCCTACACACACTTTCAGTTCCTCTTTAATATTGTTGCAAATTTTTTGCTGAGTTACTTTGAACATCTTGATCCTAAAATGTTAGATTTGATGTTTCTAAGATAAACATTGTGTCAAGACAGGATGAGGCGTTGTGTATCTGACATCAGCAGAATGAGATCAGGTCAACCAAGGACATCGCTTATTGCAACACATGACAGGCCAAAGCTTGATTGTAGATCTCTGATAGCATCAAAAGTGATCCTGAGCGGACGGAGAGGTAGTGTTTACACATTTTGTGGAACCAAAGTCATATCCAGAAATTAAACGATTATTGACTTTTTGCCATGTTGCATTTTAAATGTAAAAAAAAAGGAACATTTATGATCGTGCTACAAAATGTAAATGCTTGGTTGTCTTGTGAGACAGAACACAAACTGCTTCTCCTCAGGTCAAGACATCTGCCTGAATTGTGTATTTTTGTGGCATGATGGGTAACGTGGGAGCAAGTGTGCAGTGAAGGGATTACATGTCTGCTGGTTGTTTTATGATGTAACTTGTGCAGGGATAAGCCTCTTACACATGCATGCATAAACACGGATGGGTGTGTAGTGTGCATGCAACAAATTTCATAAACTGGCTGAAGTGTGCAAAGCTTGTCATCCACCATTGCAAAGGAGTTTATTGTATGGTCCATGTTAGAATGCGAGCAGATTACCTCACAAGCAGAGTGTGAAATGAATAATATACTGCAAAGAAGTGATGAGAACTAGTTTGACACGGACTATGTCATAGATTCTTTGACTTCATGAGACTACATTCAAGGGATGCACACCAGTCTGTCATTAGATATTACAATATTTGGTGTTTTTATGATGGTGGTGAGAATGCTGTCTAACCTGGGGCTCCACAATCTGCTCTGTTGGGTTGATACCGGGACTGTTAAACCATCACATAGGAATCAGATCACTGTAACAAAAACACAGCATGCAGTGAAGAACTATGAAGGCATTTGTATTTGTCATGTTTTTGTAAAGATTGATGTAAGTTTTTTTTTTTTTTAAACTTGTCACCAGTCAGCAAACTGACAATCTTTGAGGTGTTATCCAGCAATGATGTTGTGGGTAAGAGGTCGTGTTAAAGGAGTTTACAAAAGCAACACTAAACATGGAAATATTGACCCTTTGGACTGGAACTGGATTTTTCTGTAACTTTTTAGACTGCAGTCATGGTTGGTCGTGGTATCGGGGTTTGGAGAGTCAAGTCTCTGTTAATGGAAAGCCTCTTGAAGATCTCAATCTGAGCGATTTTACCTGATTTAAGCTCGGGATGCCAATTCTTTTTAGATGCTAGAGCTGCAACAATTACAATTTCTTTGGCTGGTTCTAAACATCATTTTGTTCAAGGTCTGACCTGCTGATTCTGATTCTGATTTTGATGTCTTTCTACAAAGAACTGTAATCGACAGCAAACCCCATGTTCATGTTCAATGTCATGTTCATAATAAAACATTGACTGTTTAATTCAATGTTCCTTTACTGCACCAGGTTACTTGACCATCTCCCATTATCACTCCCACGTCAAACCCTTCATTTCCTGTGTTCTTGTGTATTGTTATGTCATCATTATGGTTGAAGTGTCTTTATATTTAAGAAATGTGTTAAATATCTGCATTTAGATCACATTCTAGAAAGATTTAAACCGCCATAATTAACACCTGTAAGTGTTCATAATGTACGATGTCTTCAATCATTTCATTCAGGCCAAGTAAAAAGATCGGATGGCTTTCCTACATGTTGTAACTTCCAGTGTGCTCTGCAGCTGCACTCATGCATGAGCAGAGAATTAAGTCTCACAAAAATGGCAGAACAAGTTCATTTGATACAGTTAGGAGCGATGCACTCTTCCCAACTCTCTCTCTCCTGGACTTGCTCTATATCCCACCCAGGATATGAGAGAAATTAGCTGGATCTCTGAAGTTGCCTAACCCATCTCTACGTTATAGTACAGTCTATGCCATGCTGAATGTATGTCATCTCCAACATGTATTCAAACACTAGCATCATGTAACTTCATGTTGTCATGCAATAATCAGTTTGAACTGTTGACTGATGATCTAAGTTACACAGGTTTTTTTTAGATTTGGTGGAAAAACAAACAGAATAGCATCAACAGGAGGTTGAGTGGCTGAGTGTCTTCTTGTGACTCTTTAGTTCTGCATACTGTATGGTTGAAAAGCTTAAATAGAGGGCATGAAGCTATGCGCTCATTTGAACTTCCCTTTACTGAATCAGCTCTAAATGCTGTTACAGATCTCCCAGAGAGAGGTAACTCCGACATGTCTGAACGAACAGCCACTGCTCTGTTCTACTGCGGGGGGATTCCCTTACAGTCAGGAGCGGTAGATCATGAGATCAGGTGTCCGTGTTTGACATGTCTCTTTGAGAGGCATTAGAGACGAGGCGAGGGAGGGAGATGATGGAAAAGTGAGAGGGACTAATTGTTTGCAGCGCTTAAAGATTTAATGAAGGTAGTAAGTGTAGCATTGGATTACTTGTCTGTGCTGAGGTACAGAGTGATGACTCTGACCTTTGGGGTCTTTATGAAAGGAAATAGATTTTTTTTTACTCACATTCAGGGAACAGAGGCCCACCTCCCTCATTTATACAGAACTTGATGGGACAAGAAACTATTTATTAACTTCAAATTCTTCTAGAAAAGATCTTTACGGTCTAGGCTCTGACCTTGCTCTTAAAATGAGTCTTGCAGAGACGTAAAAAATAAATATCCATATAGGCATTGGTGTTTCCACATGAATAATGCAAGCACAGGATGATCTGTCCTTCAAAGCTTAACCAGTGAGGCCTGAACAATCTGCATCTTTTTAAAATGATCATCTTAGATGCATTCATTCAGGCTGCATAAATGACCAAAAACTCCATCCAGGACCTGCACCTTATCTGTTGTCTGAGCATCTGTTTGACCCCTCCTTTGTTCTTCAGGATGAGCCTTCCTTTTAAGGATTATTGTTGGTAACACACTCATGAAGCATAGTCCAGATAAGTATCCAGATAAGCCCAGGTTTAGTTATAAAGGTTTGTAAAAGGCCATGTCATGTGTAATAGTGGCACTGAGTCAATAAAGCACCTGTGTCACAGCCACTTAATACTGAGTTACTCAGATAGTCAGATAGTGTGCCAGGCTAAAGGCAATTCCATGGACCTAGAGTAACAGCCTGATCCTCATCTACACAGGGGACGGGATGGTACTGAGTAGAAATCGATGATGAGTCTTGTTGCTGGTTTATTGACACACACATGCAGAATCAACTTAAACCTTAAGCATTGTAATTAGCAGGTGAATTACTTTGTGCATAACCCTTTAATTAGATTTTTTTACAGGCTTATTCCGTTTTATGTTTTTACATTTCTCTTTATTATAGCACAGGTTTATTTATACAATTATTTTTCAGAGCTGGAAGTCCACATTTTTCTGTGACTCCTCAAAGAATGAATGTCATTGATGTGTGATGACACACACATTATGGCTTAAAGAGACTGTTAGGTGACTAAATCTTGGATTGGATGCAGCAGGACCTTCATCATGACCATTGCTGTGAATGTGAGACATCATAAGTAAATAAGAAATAGAGTAAGTGTAGGAGCATCTCCTGTTCATTCTTAAACTTATTGTTCAGCTATATTCAAACCTTAACCTGATACCCTAGTTTGAAATGCTGTATCCTCTACATGTAGGTGTTTTTGTTTTTAAACATAAGCTTTATTGGAATAAGACTGGTCTATTATTCACACAGGCAGACACTGTATTAGGAGTTCCCCTTCCTCATTATTATGCTGGAATGTATACATGACGTCTGAGGAGCCCATTTTGATTCATTAAATCAATTCAAGTTGCCTTTTCTAAATCTCATTCACACTCCTGCCGCCCATGAGGATGAAATCCAAGTCGTTGTTGTTCTTGTGGAGAAGTTGAGGGGTTTCTCTGCTTTGTTCTCATAAAGTTCAGACCTTGAAACCAGCTCACTGAGACTCCTTTGTGCTTCCAGCGGTCAGCTGAAACTGGACTCAGTGTAATCAGTGTAAATAAGGAAGCGTCATTATCAGCCCAGCCTCCCTGCCGGCTGCTACAACCTCCCCGAAGCTGACTCATTTTCCCATGAACTGATGCAACTGGCAGCAAGCTTGGAGCGACTGGTTTTATCTCACAGACCTTTTTCTTTTTTTCCCAGGAAAGTTAAGCAGCTGTTTTTCGAGTCATCTTTCTCACTAGAAGATTTGTATTGATGTTTCATGCCACTGTGCAGCACATCTTTCTTTATAGCATTAAGCACTTTGTTTGGAAAGTCAGAAAAGAACAGTACATCTCAGGGAAGTCTGCCTTGAAGGACAAAATTCCTCCACGGGGAGAGGTGGAAGAGAAAAGTTGCAATGACTTCACCAAACAGTGCCCCAAAGACATCAGGCATAGAAAGGACACAACAGAGAACTCACTTCTGATTGGTTGACAGGTCACTTGCCACAGTGAGTACACTATTGAAGTTAAAGATAGCTGTCACTGGTAAAACAGATAAATCATGGCTATTTGATTTTTGCAGATAAAGATGCACATCCATACCAGTCCACAGGGCAACTATTCCTTTTGCTTGATTTTTTTTTTTAGGCTCCTTTCATGGATAGGGCAGCTGAAGAGAGACAAGAGATTCTAGGAGGAGACATTAGGGCAGACATACATAGAAAGGGTTGCATTATGATCTTAGCTGATGGACATAAAGAAGGGACGAGGTTGAAGTGATGAACACTACGAGACAATGAGGTGCAGTGTTTCCTCTGCTGAGTCTGTTTCTCATCCCGTGTTTGATTCTATGGCACCCCGTGTGGGATGTTCTGCCACCCAACCGCATAAAAACTGAATAGAACAGACCCACTACTGAACTAACCTGCACTCACCTCCTCGAGCTAACCCCTGACTCAACCAGGTACCACACCTTTGACACCCACCCACATCCTCCCTGACCCACCAACACCCCGCTCTAACCCACATTAGACAACCTATTGATGCAATAAAACTCTGCAGTTGTGTTGAAGCAGCCAGATCAGGAAACACCATCGATTTCACTTTCTTTCCTGGATCTGTCTGCCCACATGGTCTGATTCGTAAAATCTAATGAGTAGTAACACCAGGATCATCTCCGCCTACAGACTGCCTCATTGAACCGTGGAGAGGGCCTGGACAGACTCCAGTGTGTTGGCAACAAATCCAGGCAGCTGCTGAGTCAGAGTATGCTCTGCTGCTGGCTTCCCTCTTACTACCGAGTGTCTGTCTCCCTCAGGCTGGGGTTCATGCTGCACAGAGCTAGCCCCTGGCGTAGATTCCTGTGCTGGCTGTAACAAGGTGTGATCTGTAGCTGCTGCTGTGTAGTAGACAAGTCAGGGACTGGCAAATGCACAAAACCTAAATGCATCTTGGGAGTTGAGTTGTACTGCAGGATTTCAGTCTTTTTCTGTGAAGACTTACTTGATCGGTACATTAGAAATCAGAAAAAACTAAAGGAAAGGAGTGTTTCTTGCCTCAAATGTATTAGGAAATTGATTGTCTGAGTACATTTGAAAACATTTCCTGGACAACCACCATGTTTTTCAAGGTAAAAACCTGGAGCAAAGACAAAGTGGCAGAGCTGAGGCTAAAACATTCTCACCCCTAATTATGATGATATAATAAAATAAAATAAATATCATCCCCGTACAGCGTGTACCTGTAAATTCATCTATTTAGACCTGGACCAATTTTTTTTACCAGGTGGTACGTTTCTGCTGTCATATTAACATGGGTCTTCATTGGACTATCAGGACTTTTGCAGTCAGCCTAAAGGGGACACTTTACAGTTTTTTGCACTTCAACATTGACTTCATTTTTCAACACTGGAGGTTGACACACACTTGTTAATAACTACAGCTACTGATTCATATTTCATATTGTCATATTAATAGAACAGGAAAAAGCAGAATTGGAACCAATAGTTCTTTGCTTTGAACGATTAAAGAGGAAAGCCTTCATAATTCACACAGATGACCGCTGCACAAGTAATATATTACCTCAAGGTTATACTCAGACAAGGCTTACAAGACTCAAGGTTATTTTGAGGGTCTTGGCCTCTATTTCCCACATGGTATCTGTAACATCATCTTGATGTGTGGCTGTGGCTCTCATAATAAAACACATCATTACTGTACTGGTTGTGGTCCATCTGGCTCCATGTGTCCAGCTCATTATTGAGCTGGAGTCAGACAGTCTATCTGCCATCGCACCCGGTGACACAACTATTCACCAGTCAGCTCTGCTTCAGTCACTCTTCCTGCTGCTGCTGTTGCTGCTGCTGCTGCTGGGGATATTAACAGATTACTCGGAGCTGACCTTTCATTGGCTGAGCGCTTTATTTTTCCACAGCTGTAAACCGTATCTTTTTTTGCAGTAATGGCACATGTTTTTGTAATATTTGTGTATTTTACACTTTTGTTGTTGCTTCTGTGGTGTGTAATGACTCCAGAAAGCTAACAGCGAGTGTTAATGTGGAGAATAAAGGTATTATTGTAATCCATGAATGAGACAGATGGCTGGAGGAGCAGATTGCAGGGTTTGATTAATGACCAAATAAGTGGACGTTAGTCTGCATGACTGAAGGACACCGCTCAGTGTTGTGGTCTTGGTCTTTGTTTTTACCGGCTGCAGAGGTCCCTCCCTCTTACTCCAAACTGTGCCAGCAGTCCTGCCCGTGTGGAGAGCGCAGCCATCTGCCACTATGAATGTGAGTGTGTGTGTTTGTATGTTCTGTAATGCCAGCACAGGATCCTGCATGGTTGAGAGCCTGTGATTTGCCAGCACAGACAGTGGAGAGATATATTTTGAAACCAGAACCTGTGTTTGGTTGGGTTTCTGACCTTGCTTGCACTTATCAAACTAAATGATGTATGGAGTAGTTACCAAATCATCAGTAGCTTTGTGTATCAAAACTATTCTTCCTGCAGGGTTGGTTAATTTGACGACATCAAGAAGATACTGTATTTAGTTTTTTCAAAGATGAATTTCTGGGGGGGGCGGCTTTTAATGCCAATTGTTACAAACAGGATTGTGGTTAGAGAGAGAGTGGGGAGTGACACACACCGAAGTACTCATGAGTGATATATTTGATATTTTAAGCCTTTTTTTGGGACCATAATGGTGAATGCTACAAATCACTGAGCAGGACAGCTTTGTGGCAATATTAGAGATACACAGGAACTTTGCATCAACACATGTCAAATATTGAATACATTGGAGGTGGATCAGTTGTGCTCATTCAGATGAATCCAAAAAATCATTTTTTTATCAATCACAATGATTAACCATATTATGTCAAATGTTTGAATGCTAACATGGTTCACTTAGATTGTAAGTAGATGAGTGACACATGTATGAACAACGCTATGAGTATGTTAAGATGTTAAAAACGACCTCAGAGAGCCACCAGCATGACTGCAGAAGTTTAGTCTTGTCACCTCGTCAATAAATGAGGATTGTAATGAGGATTGTAATTTCATTAATTAATGATATAGTCTGAAATAAATGAGTCATGCCCACAGACATAGACAACTACTTATTATTTGAGCCTACAGAAAATGTACTCCGTCCTCCTGATATGTGTCGACCTCAGCATAAAGAATGAAAGAAACTTTGACTGATGATTTCAATCAGTGTTGATGTGTAGCGGTTTAGTTTAAAGAACAATTTGTTACTCAACTCATAAAACATTTAGATCACCTTTTTCCTGGTAAAAAAACAAAATTGCAATTTTTAAAGTTAATAGTAAAGAACGAAGTGCAGACACCCATGAGTCACACTGGGTCAGCCAAATGATCATTTAGAACGATACTTAGCTTATCTGTTTGTCTGATTGTTGCCTGTTTATCAGGACACTCAGATAATGCTGAGGATGGGTCTGTTTAATCCTCTGGCTTCTGTCACAGTTTAGCTGATGTGTTTGTGTGTTTTCGTGTACGTGTATTATCGAAGGGTTTTCATTTCCTCACAGACAGATCAACAGAGAGACAAGAGGATGGAGAGGAGATGAGGCTGTGTTCAGAGACTGCAGCGCTGCAGTGATGTTTCAGCTTCTGTCCTTGTTGGTAGACTGCTGATGTCTGTCATAGAACGTAACCAGCATCAGTATGAACTTTGGAGGGCTCGACTGCATCTTCCTAATCTTTGATTTAAGGATAAGCTGATGATAACATCATTTGATTTCCCCAGAACAGAGGGCCTAGAAAGACACGTTGCATAACTTCAGTGGTTGTGCGTTAACCTTATCTACTTGCAGCAAAATTGAAAACAGTCATTTCTCGCTTACTTCTCTTGGCAGATAGGATTTAAAGTGAAGTTGTATTACAACCAGAAAAAAACTTTTTTTCAGCAGAAATATGACAACAGAGCTGCTCAACTTCGACCTCTATAATGAACATAATCAGTCCTCCCTGTTTCATCATCATTACTGACCTTGCTGCTATAAAATCTATCTTATTCATTGTTGTTGTTGTTGCTTTGTTTGGCCGTTTCCTTCGTCCTGCATCTTTCTCTATCCCATAAAGCTTTCACACTTGCAGAAAACTCCTGAAAAACTCCTGATATTTCCAGGAGGAGCTGTATTTGTGAACAGAAACAGACCATTTTTTAACTCAGTCTTTACCGTAGCATCTCCAGTCAGCCCCCTAGTACTTTTCTCGCAGCAAGTCCGAGTGAGCTGATGTGAGAACGCAGCAGGATATACATGACCAGCACTAAAGGCCTCTAATCATTAACTTAGGCTCCCCTTTGAGTCACTCATTCTAATGCTAATCTATTCTTGCCACTTGCCGTGGTTGGTATTTTTCATGCAGTACTTGGTGTCACCACTGATTGACTGCAGGTACATTAGACTCCTTTGTTCTTGTAAAATAAATGATTGTGAGCTGATTGCATTACACTGAGCTGGAGGAGAGTTTTATAACTTAAGAAATAACAAAGGATGGTTCTGATGGAAAAGTCCAAAACCTTAATGAAGAAGGTTTGACCAAATATTCAGAATGACTGTATCACTGACAAGTTTCCACTAGGTGTTTGCAAAAAGAAAGGCCAATAAAAGAAAATGTTGATACAGCCATCCCAACACCAGCCATGTTGGAAGTTTCTCAGTTATCCTCTTGTAAAAATGCCAGTTAACATGTAAAGGATAACTTGTTTTCAGACAGTCGATTGACTCTATTTTTCTCTCCTCTATTTCAGCCATCAAGGTGAACTGCCAGGGCTCGTGTGGGATCTCCAACAAAGTGAACGACAACTCATGGACTCTGGAGGAGCAATACTTCAACAGCACACTGTCGGTCGCTGACAAAGGTAGACACATCAGAAGCTTGAAGCTTTTCTGCTGCTTTAACATGCAGTTGCATTTATTGAGTCCTTAACAGGCTTTAACTTCCAGGCAGTTTTGTACACAAGCTGAACAATCTCAAACTAACAATTCTATTAGTGTTCCCAATTTTCCTGAAGACGTATAAAATTACCCTGCCTTGAAGGGGTTTACTTTTAAAGATCATGTATGCATCAAATGGGAAAACTAAAATAAAATGTGTTGTGATTCTTTTCTTCACAGGGTACACACGTAACTCTGTTATGCTTAAATATACTGTAGGACATAATTAGCATCATTTTTCATCTTCCAGATGTTACTTCACTTTTTCTACGATTACTAATTCAAACATTAAAATGTGAAAATCCTTTCTGTATCAACGGACTACTTCACGAATAAAACAAATCTGTGTATTTGTTTTCACATTTATTGGTTTCAAATTCATATTCTATCAATCAAGATTCTCACGAAAATGTATAGGCTTTCATGAATTTCCATCAAGATCAATAAAGTATCTATCTATCTATCTATCTATCTATCTATCTATCTATCTATCTATCTATCTATCTATCTATCTATCTATCTATCTATCTATCTATCTATCTATCTATCTATCTATCTATCTATCTATCTATCTATCTATCTATCTATCTATCTATCTATCTATCTATCTATCTATCTATCTATCTATCTATCTATCTATCTATCTATCTATCTATCTATCTATCTATCTATCTATCTATCTATCTATCTATCTATCTATCTATCTATCTATCTATCTATCTATCTATCTATCTATCTATCTATCTATCTATCTATCTATCTATCTATCTATCTATCTATCTATCTAGGCCTACATATTGTGCACATTTGGTGCAGATTTACTAATAGGGATGCTTCAAGGCCACTGATTTCCTTGATGGTTAAACGGAAATTTAAATTCAGACTAACTGACTTGTCTAAAGGTAAGAAAGCACGCAATTTATTCGTCAACAGGAAGACTATGTAATTTGGTTTGCTGGTGTGGCTAACATCAGGAGTACTAGCACCGCCATCCTTCGCTCTTCCCTCCAGGTTAACGGCCACATGCCTGTGCTCGCTCCGGTCCATATTCAAGTTTAAACCGACATAGCCTTCATACATTTTTATCCTTATTTTCTGGATCAAAATATGGCCATACCACGCTGCTCCTACGAGATGCTATCCTTTTGCTATACTTGTTTACATCTGGGTAGTAGAGCAGGGAGAGCAGGCCCATTAACCAGAGCTACAGCCAGTCTATAGCTACAGCCCCGTCTATTGGGAGTGGGTGTGTTGCAGTTCCAGCATAACATTTGACCGGCATCAATATTACCAATTTATATAACAAACGAGTACTTCTGGTGCTCACTAAGCAAGGATGATGTTAAACCGTTTAGTCAACTAAACGTGCACACCTATAGTAACTTATAGCAAAAAGTTTTGTAATTTTCCGGGCAGCAGATCTTCTTTCATATTCGAGCCTGCTGTTGAAAATAATTAATATACTGTATATTATACTGAATAGAAACATATTGCTTCTCAGCAGAATTTTCTAACACTATAAAATGGAATTGTTCTAAAACAATAAAACAACACATCCCACACGGCATGCGACTGTTATTCCTCTCCTATGAGAGGACTGAAGTGTCAGGGCTTCAATATCTCTGCCATAAAAAAAAGTATGAGGTGTCTGAAGCCTTTCACCAAATTTGGTTCATGGGAAATCTGCAGTAAAAGGCTTAATCTCCGAGTGGAAGCAGCAGGTTTTTGCGGCCCTGTGGTTAGGAGCTAAAGCCTCAATCAGTCAGAGTAGCAGCCCCCTGCAGGGAGGGGATGTACCAGCCTCTCTGCACGCTGCCTCCCAGAGGCACATGGTCATTGGTGTCAGGCTCTGTCTGGTAAGAAGGTTGGACAAGCACCACTGAGGACAAGTTTAATGATTTTCCTCCCAGTCTCTTGGTACCATCTTGCTCTGCTGCATCTAGGCCCCGCTCACCTGCAGAAAGCTTACACAGCCTTTTGTTGTGAGCGTGATCTTCCATCTTTTGTGTGTGCTGCCGATACCGCCCACGGCCAGAAGGTGAACTGTGCTGTTCATGCATGAAATCTGTTGTACATGCAAATTACATAGTTGAACTTAATGGAAGTCACTGAAGCATTTAATCCATGCTGGCCAAAATACCAAGAAGCAGTCTGATGTTTAACCCTCAGGACTGTACAGTATGTGCTTCAACATGTGGTATACATCAGACTTTTATTCTGCATGCTTTAATGCTAGAAGGTATATTTAATCAAGTACTGCTTTTAACAGAAGAATGTTGAAGTGCTAATGTGATGTACCTGGGTTTTCATTTAATACAACTTTGACTCCACAACAAGCAAGCAATTCTCCCTACACGACCACATTAACATAACGCTTGTTAATGCATCAGTTTAAATAATCCAATAATAGTGTATGGAGGGACCTTAGCAAGCCGGTTCAGGAAGGCAACTCGAGCAGCACTGCACAATCACCTGACAAACACATCTCCTACTTTGGCGGTTTATTTGAGCTGCAAGATTTTCGGTCTCTCTCTCTGCTCTGTTATTGCCACCGCTGCCCTGCACCTGTACTGGGCTACCACTCTCAGTCCCACTAGCATCTGAGTAAAAGATATTATCTCATCACTCCTCAACTTTCTGCATGTTAAACAAATCTGCGAGAGGTGATGAGGTTGGCGCCTAGTTGCCAAACACAAACAATGTTCTGTTGCTGCAGTAAAGATTTCAAACTGTTACATGTGAAATATGAGCTCTTTAGCATTTCAGTTTCAGTACTTTTCAGTATTTCACCTGATGTACTTTGACCTGATGGTTGCTAACTACGTCTGTCTGCTGTTTGGTCGAATCCAAAATGTGTTATTTGTATTATTGTGTTACATGTCTCTCTCACCGGAGAGACTGAGGGCTTCCCTCCTTTATGTCTCATCTTACATTCTTATAATGAACATATTGTTATTACTAGAACAAAGTCACTTATGGGATCATTTTACCTGATTGACCCGAGTTTACATGAGAGTTAGTAGAACTATTGTTGGATACAATACCCGACAAGGAAGTGAAAACGAAGCTTCAAAGGCACAGAGTTCTCAAACTTAGCCGGCAAAAACATGAACATCCAAAAACTTTGTGGTAAATGATATGAGAAATGGAAAATAGACTTCCTATCACAATATTTAACCAGATTTAAAATATAGTATGGAAAAGAAAGGCCTTGGAATAAGTGTAAAACATATTCACTATTTCTCTGTACACGCTCAGGCACACACACACACGCATGCATACACGCACGCACGCGCACACACACACACGCACGCACGCGCGCACACACACACACACACACACACACACACACACACACACACACACACACACACACACACACACACACACACACACACACACACACAGTAGACTCATAACAGAGACATAAATAATTCATTACACATCCTCCCATGTGCTCCCCTTTATCTCTGCCATTTTTCCATAACCCATTCTTTCCGAAAATGGGCTGCTCTGCCCGAAGGGACGAGCGGCACAGGGAGTGCGAGACGAGGTGACAGAAGACCACCACACACACACACACACACACACACACACACACACACACACACACACTCTAACACAAAGCAAGCAACGCTCACTCTGGCTGACTGATAATGTGGTATGCTACAGATGCTTGACGGTTGGTGGGGTGAGGAACAGTGATGTCAGCGTCTGCTCTTCATCCTGTCTCTTTTCTGTGTTAATGACCTTCAGGAAACAAGGATCTCCCTCCCACGGCTGTAGTTTGATGGTGGTTACCCTGGAGACTTGGTATACAAACTGACAGCTTTATATTTTGATCGGGCTGGAGACAGACTCTCACTGTAGCATACTTAATATGATACATTCATGTACTCAACTAAGATAGTTTGTTCTCACTTTAACGACTGACAACAGACTAAGTAAGGAAGGTCTTATATACGGTAGATCGTCTTGTTATCTTATCAGACAAGATACAGCATTATGATAATTACTGTTGTAGCAGCCATGGTCCAACTTGAATGACTGCATTCACAAGTTTCTCCGATGTTTTTCGGACTTTGGTGTGTTCATGAGCTGAAAGCTGTTATGTGGCAACAACATGGACACTGCCAAGAGGAGGTGTTATATTTTACTGCTGAGAGCTTTCAAACTGCGTTTCTTTTTGTATTTGTGGTTTTTTTGGTAGATTTTGTCTCAGACTTGTTGCTGCATGTGGAAATTCCCTAAAACCACTCAAATGTATCTTTACCTGACTAATAATAAGGGTTCATGATAATACATGTTTGTAGACAGTCTTTGAATGTTACAATCCTTATACCATATTACATGTCACAATTCTTCTTCTGCTTCTTACCATAATCTGAGGTCATGAAACGGGAAAATGATCGAATCCCTTCAGCTTTCTCAGCCATGTTAGGAATATTATTCATTGTGTTACAAAAGTGTCATAGTGTCCTAATCATGAACCATATTAAAAGCCAGATGTTCAACAAAGTAATTCCAAGTCGTCTTTTTTGGCTGTAAACATCTGTGCCAGTGTGATTTTTCAATTAGGTGTCTTTTCTAATTTTGAAAAGAATGGCCTGTTAGGTTTTTGTTTGTAGCTTAGCTTAGCTTGTCCTCCTGCTGTAACATAGTGTTTCCTTCAGTCATTAGCACTGTAGGTATGATGGAGTGTCTTAAAAAGCTAGCTGAGATATCTCACATTGGCTCAAGTCAGGATTAGGAGCCTCTCACAGCTGGCTCTGTGTATGTTATCTAAAATACTCCCTTTTCTTTCATTTTGTTTTAAAACGTTTTTTGTTTGTTTTTTATTTGTGTTTAAGATAACTGACTCTCTGCAGCTGCAGTCGAGTTTATAAACTGCCTGAGTACCTGCACGGATCTGGTTGAGAGCATGACCGCTTCCTCTAGCAGTTAACATAATGCAAATGAGCAAACACGCACACACACACACACTCACACAGTCTGAGCACTTCCCCTCAGGAAACTGAGACCAATGGAAAAGAAATGGGCCGGTCCCTAATGAGGTGAGACATGTCGCTGTCAAGAAGAATCTAATGGGGCTGTCAGCTCTCCAAGGAATTAATAACCCGGCAGATTAAAGGTGTTCTCAGAGGGATAGGACCCAAAAAGCACTTATTGCTACTTTTTATTTTATTTAACCAGGTAATTAACTCATTCAAGATCAAGATCTCTTTCACAAGGGTGACATGTCCAAGAGGGCAGCAGCACACGTCATAATAAACATGAACCTTAGGCTCTTGTTAACTATGTGACTGAACTGAGAAGTGATATTCTATATGATATTTGCTTAACAGCAGCTAGTTAATGTGGCTTGAAAATCGTTGAATGAGTTAGAAGATAAGTTACAGTTAATTTGACTTGCAGGCATTCAGACTGTTCTGGATTAGATACGTTTTAAGATATTTGAGAACTCTGTAAGATTGGGTTACGAAGCCTGTTGGAGTAGAACCTGAAAAAAGCTGTAAAATCAAACGTCTTGGTGGAGTACTGTGTCATGCTGGTGTCATATCTAAACACTGCAAACAATATATTAACCACACAATATGTGAACAAGTGAGATAAAAGGGCTTACAGTTCATAACTTTCTTCATAAATCTCAGATAATAAACCTGACAAAGTTTACATTTTGTTCGAAAACACCTCTTCATGCTTCAGAGCACTTCCTGTTAAATCTTCAGGATGCCACTGATGTTTCTGAAAACACAGAGAGGTGTGCTTTAGTTTGCTCTGTGTTGACTGATAACATCTGTGTGACTGTGCACAGTTATTGTCGCTCTTCAGGAGGTTTCCTTCTTTGCAGTGCAGCTTGGTTGAACTCTATCCTGAAGTGTAAAAATATATTCTCATTTATTTAGCTTTTTTTTGCCTTCTTTTTCTCCTTCATTGTTCACCAATCTGATTTAAAAATCAAATCCCACAATGAATGGATCCTACTAAGTATTGTATATGTGGGGTTAAGCTCAGTCAGTAGAGCAGGCAGCCCAGAGGCGCTGCTCATCAACAGGCATGGCAGGTAACTGACCAATAGGGGGCCCCTGAGGGCTCACAAACTTAAACCAAAGCAGTGGCCCAAAATCTGCACATTTTGCAAAGAAGATAGGAAACCTCCCTAAGGGGGCCCCATCTGATAGCACTCACTCTTCTTCCCCTGCTAAGCGTTACATGCATTATTGCAGTGAAAACTAAAGTTTTTCAATGAAGTAAACAAAGAAAAATGAAGAGGAATTATCCGTCAATTGGAGAGAAAAAAGAAACAGGAAAGCGTTGGGACACTGGCAGACATAATGGTGATGAACGCTGGTTGGAGGGCCCCCCAATTGATTTTTGCCTTGGGCCCCACCAGACTCTAGAATCACCACTGCAGGTGCCCTATGTACAGTTTCTTAAAGTCTGTCGCACTGGTCACAGGTTCGACACCTAGTCCTGATGCTATCAGGTGCATGTCATCTTGATGACTTTCACTCCCCATATTTCTTTCTCAAGCCAACCTACCTAAAAAAAGAATCCTTAACACAGAGATTCCTGCTGTAGATACTCACTAGCTTCTCAAATGTACAGTATCATTCTACAGCTTAAAATGTTCCAGAGCAAAATCCACTTATTGATTTTGTCAAATGGATCACGTATCTCTGACCAGCATCTAAAGATTGTCATGCCACAGACGGAGTAGACTGGATTGTATGTGTATCCAGAGCCTGATAGTTCTAATTCCCCCGCGCCACAGAGCTCAATTGTTGTACAAAAACGATTAAAAACACATCAGTGAAACAAACTGTTGCCCTGGGGGACATATCCCGTCATTATCACGAAAACAGTAAAAAGACTTGCTGTAAATACTCACTAGATCACTTAATGAGGTTTATATTGCAGCTGTAACAGTCGCTGACAGATTAACTTTTTCCACCTGGTTGAGCTGTGTAAACTCAAAGCTAAAGTATACAGCTGTTTTAGGAGTTAATGTTCCCTTTTTAGAATGAATTAACTTAATTAATTAAGAGATTGAAATCTCATAGTAGGAAAGTGTTACAGACAGGGTAGCCAGTGTTACTGGTTTTGATACCAAAGAAGAAGAAGACTTATCCTTTCATGTGATAGAGAAGTTTTTATACAGGGATGCTGATCCATAGTTGTTGTAACAGGGGACAAGAATGCACTCAGTCTTAGGTCGATCACTGCTGACCTCAATGGGCTTGTAAGTCATTGATTAACTTTCCTGTGAAACTTTGCCAGCTACACAATCAACAGTTTGTCCCTCTTTCTGACGCGGGTTCTTTGGTTTCGGTTGCAAGTTTCGTTCCCTTCAAAAGACTTCTCGGCTCAGCTGTCTGTCAACAGCAGAGTCTGTTTGTCTCAGAAACTCCATCCCGCTGGGAAAGTAGGTGACCCCCCCTCAGGCTTCACCTGGAAATCTGAATAAAGTCTTAATAATAACCAGAACACAAACCCTGAGAATGTTCATTATTTGTGCACCTTTAAATGTACTTTGCATTTTATCCTTTTCGTCTGATGTGTTACTGATAAGTGTTCCTCTTTTACAGGTTCTCTGGCGGCAGGCGAACACAGTTTCCCTTTCCAGTTTCTCATTCCAGGTGAGTGTGGGGTTAATCATTACATGCCTTCCACCCTTATCCCTCCACGTCAGGAGGCACACCCTCAGTTCCCGTAATAGTTTCCTAATGGATCTGTTTTATCGGAGCATGCAGGTTTGATAACCTCTGATAACATGGAACTTTTTCTAGTGTGTGCACTTACAAAGTGTTCAGCCCAAAGCCCTTTGTCTTCCACACAATGCAGATCTAATATAAAAGTGGTGTGAAAGCTCATTGCATTGTTAATGTTTGAAAGATTTGTGAGGAACATGCCCCAGTGTGATAATCAGTCATTATTACACTTCCTACGTTGTTTTTTCTTGAGGACTGAAATAACACACTGATGAGCTGAACATACATACCTGTGAGGACACAGTGTTGCGTCTGTCTGGCATCTTCCCCTCTCTGAGGCGTGGGCTGGAGCACAGGAGGGGGGGGTGGGGTTATTTTTAGTTCCCTCTCCGGTTGTGCAGTCACTGTTTAATTGGTCTTCATGCCCCCGTGCTTCGCCCTCCCCTCCCATCAGGCCCCTCAGAATGCAGAGCATCAGCACAGGGCATGTTAACTATCATGTAGCGATAAGGAGCTCATTGTAGGTTCTTATGTCGCCTACTGCCCCCTGCTGGTGAAGCAAATGCTCCAATCTTTAAAAATAATTTGCAGCAGCATTAGAAGTCTTGATTGAGCTAAATCAGATTGTAATAAAGGATTTAATGGGACGTGAAGTTTTGATCCTCATGTACTAAAACATGTCAGCATCAAAACAAATAGAAAAATACATTCAGTGATGACTCATGATTATTTGCTATGTTTGATAAAAATGTAACGTAAGTGCTGAAATTTAAAAAAGGACATAAAATCACAAGTTTGCTTTGTAGTGAGCAGGTTAAATGAACATTTTAATTGCTCAAAAATACCAGAGAGGCACTGATTGGTAAAATCAGGGCTGATACAAACACCAATGAAATAACAGCTGATGATATATTGAAATTGTTGCTAGTATGTCTGCATGTCACTGATCTTTCGCTGTAAGACTCAGACACTGCCAACATTTTCTTTCACATTTGACCATGATAACAAATCACAGCTCGACCATAAGGGGATTTAATCTGCTCTAAAAAAAACTCCATCTCTGAATCAGCTGATCGGGCAGATGTAGGCAGATACCAACATTCAGCAGATGCATCGGTGCATCCCTAAAAACTGCAAAATAAAAGAATCCTGCAATTGTACTCAATCCTTGTACACTTCAGATTAGACTCCAAATAACCACCTCACTAGTTAATTATCATGAAAAAAACAGAACCCCAAAGGCAAAACTCGCCTCCTATCATGTGGAATCTGCAAGAAATGTGATCAGAATCATATCCAGGAGTTACATGTAAATACACTTTCAGAGCATTCCTACACTGTGACAGAGAGCTTGAGGCCTTCAAGCTGTTTGAATGTTTGTTATAGCTTTTGCTGTCATACTTATGATCTGTCGTTTTTTTGAAAGGGAAGTAAAAAGTGAATCATTAAGATAACTCCACCAGAAATACTGGAGAGTTCGTTCTGAGACAGTGAAACACGAGTGTTTACGCTCTCGAATGTTTCTGAGAAGTGTTGATTCAACTTCATGGATTTAGTTGCACTGTAGCACTTTAATGTGGCTGCATTAGTTGTAGCTTACTTTAAAAGTAACTGAGAGGATATTTGTCAAAAGGAATCGAAATTGTATCAACTGGAAAAAGCTAAAAATATTAGCAGGTAGCTCAGTAGCTGTGTAATGTTAGCTTGTTTTATAGCATAGTTCCAGTTATAAAGTTTTATTTTCCATGATAGAAGAGAACCTTTATGTCTAACATTTCAAAATAAGTTAATAAAACTTCAACTGTATTGGCAGAATAATGAAGTTTGTCAAGGGAAGGGGGAGGATTTAGGATTTATAACGCTGTGGGTCATCCTGCTGATTTTGCTCGTGATCTAGGAGGCGGAGCCTTGGGTAATGTCATTGTTTTTGTTTTTAATAAGTTCTACAGGGAAATACTAAAATCATTTCTTTTTACAAGCAGAGCTCAGTTACCAGGATTTGAGTCATCAGCTGTTGTTGTGGCCCGATCATTTTTCACTGAGGGAACAAAGCAATACAAAGAGAAGAGGAAGGAGTAGGCTGAGATAAAGCACAGAGACACTTAGAGGGAAAAATAGGGTTACATGAAATGGTGTGTGGCCTCATTCCAAAGGGATACGAGATATCAGTTCAGGAAGCATCGAGAACAAAGGAGAACACAGATCATGACGATGTGATGCATTCATTGAGCACTTTACACTTGTATGCTTTAGTTCACGAGCGCCTGCATATCGTGTAAGCATCAGTGTTTCATATAAATGAACAGAATAAATCTGAACAACCAGTGAGCATATGGTTATCAACGTAACCCCCCCCCCCCCCCCCAAAAAAAAAAAAAGTCGTCTATCTCTGTGTTGATTTTCTGAAATGAGGCTGTCAACTGTGATACATTTCAAAACATCAGTGCTGAGCTGGGACTCGGGTTTGGGATTTGGGGGGTGTTACTGGCTGCTTTGCTCGGATCAGGGAGGATACTGTCCGACAAAGTATGTGTGAAATGTTTGCTGCTTCAGCTGACAAGACAGAAATCAAACCGTGTGTTACCTTCAAACAAGTTTCCCCTCACCACCCATTTACTTCAATGTTTGGCGGATAAAACTTTGTCTCCCTCTTCAGTAGACCTCTGTGAAACTTTAAAGTGCAAACCTGAGCTCAGCTAGGACATCACAAGGACAGTGTGATGTTTTCTATCTTTACCATTTAAGTACGCTATTGATTGTTAGCATACTAGCTTTTAGTTATTAGCACTAAATACAACTCGATTTAGTCATAAAGCCAGGTGTTGGTTGGATGAATGAAACTTCATCCTTATGATGGCACTCATTTAAAAGTCAGCGAATAACCAAAGAGATTACAAACGTCAACTGTTTATACTCACAGTGATATCACCGAGCAGCTTGGGACTACTTGTTTGAAGTCTTGAAGGCGGCCTTTTTTGCTGTTAACTTTTTTCCAAGTCCAAAATGTCTGGATTTGGGGAGCCGGTTTAGCCCAGTGGGTAGAGCAGATACCCCATACAGTATAAAAAGGGTACAGTCTTGACGCATCAGCCACAGGTTTATTTCTCTGCTTTTACCATTTGATGCATGTTTACCCCACTCTCTCCTCCCCACAGTCCCTGTCTCTCTTCAGCTGTCCTATCAATGAAGCCAAAAGTGTCTGGGTTTGAAGAAGTGGATGGATATATTGCAGTGTCACTTGTCAGTCACACCTAGTCATGCCCTAAAGCAAATTTTGCTTTAACGTCTTATTTAAATCAAAATGGAACCAAATCTTCAACCAGTGTTGAAGAAGAAGCTCTATTTATAGATTATAAATAAAGCTCTGGTATCTGTACCCGGGGGTCTGGATTTTCAGCATGTGAAGTGTTGTTTCTGTTTGTAGTACGTCCTACAAGCCAACCAATCACGTATCAATAGGCTTTGGTGTGTGCAGAAAAAAAACAGTTGTTATGGAAACCAAAAGCTGGCAGATTGTAATCCACTCTAATGACAAATCAGCTCCCAGCGGTAGTAATCTGATAATGAATTATTTATCTCTATTAACAGATATCTGCATTAAGGTGCAGCTAACAGTCAAAATATAAATCAACTTAGACTTCAGTGACAAATCTGCTTGATGCTGTGTCATGAAAGCCAATCAGCGTTTAGATTCCCTGACTATACGTGAAATGCATCAGAATGACGAATCCAACCTCCACCCAAAAAACAGGAATTTTAAAAGTTGTTTTCTTCTCGTCTTCATTACGGACTTATCAAAGCTTGCATTTTTACTTTTTGCAAATCTCTTTCCTGATGTTCATATTTCAGCAAAACTAAGACCTTTAAATTGAAATCGCTAGCGTCAGTGGAGTGACTGAAAAATGTGCATCCATTCCCAGAGGCATATCTCGTCTATCAGATGAGGACAGATGATGATTGCGGATGGGTTCTGACATTAATAAATAACTGTTCTTCTTTTTGCAACCAGCAGAGCCCCCCCTGCTGGCCATTTAAAAGAATGCAGGTTTAGGCTAACTACTAATGTTAACCTTGTGGTGGCACCAGAGGAAATATCTGAGAATCAGCAGATTCATTTAGATGAATCTTCTAGTGACTTTACTGCATGTTTCTAAAATAAATGTAGTCAAATTTTGACTCTGGTGCCTTGACTTCTTATGACCTGCAAATCAAAGGGTGCTTACTATGATTCTAGATGCAAATTTCAATGATATAAATGTAAAACAGCAGCTCAACTGGTGAAAAAAGATCTTTATCTAAGCTTCAAAGAACAAGCAAGGCTACAGACTCCCGGGCCACTCTCAGCCGCCATGTTCAGGTCAGTCTGATGTGCGTCCAGTGAAGGTCAGCTTGGTGTTTTAGACAGTCCACAGCTCGTTTTTGGCTAAAAAGCTGTCTCCAACCAAACAACAAGCTGCCCCCTCTTGTGGTTAATTCATATTGACAGCAGCAGCAGACCCGTCCTGGAGCAGCCGCTCCCCTTGCTGACGTTGACGTCTGAATAAGGATCAGGAAAAAAGGGGACACATTAGAAAAAAGGGGGCTCAACATTTGTTTTGCCTACACATGAATCACTTTTTCTTACATCCTGTTTGGGCTGCACGTTGTTTGCACTGTTCTGCTTTTAGTAAATCTTTCCCTCTTTTCTGGCTTTGAACCTCTCTCTCTCTCTCCTTCTGTCCGTCTGGCTGCTTCCTCCCCAAATAGTTATTTTTATCTCGCTCTGCTTAAATTTCCTCCCCTACAGCACTTTGCCTGTTTCCTTGTCTTCATTGCCCTTTTCCTTTGGTCACAAAAATAATCAGTGTCCTTCAGTTCAGGATGAGATGTGCAGGAATCAGTCTGAATGGCTCTTTAGTCTTCGGCCTTTCTGAAAATAATATCAGATCAAATTTCATTTCAGCCTGATTATTTAGCTTTTTTTAGCTTTGCAGAACTGACATATTTTTGTTAATGTCTAATTGTCAATTGACTGAGCTTCTGGTGCAGAAATACGAATGTACCAATGTGAATCTATGTTGATTGGTTGAATAATAGTTTATTTTTTAGCCTCATTATTTATTAATATGGGTTATTAGGGTTCATGTACAATGTTTACCTTTTGATCAAACAATCAAGTTTATGGCTTTCAGAAGTTCTCATATCCCATGTTAATTTACTCCAAATGTCCGTGACTATCTTCAGTATCAGAGTAATGTCTGTTTTGTCTTCTTGCCTCTGTCCTTCCTTCCCCGCAGTCGCCGCCCCGACTTCCTTTGAAGGCCCCTTTGGTAAGATTGTTTACCGTGTGAGGGCGGCCATTGACACGCCCCGCTTCTCTAAGGACTACAAAGCCCAGAGGCCCTTCTACCTACTCAATCTGCTCAACCTCAATGAGGTGCCTGACATTGAGGTCAGTGTTTCTTAATCTCTTTCAACAAAAATGTTGCTGTTCTGTTAGCCGGGTAAACCTGGGAGTAAGAACAGTTGTTCATAAAGAAGCAGAAGGGGAGGATGGGACTTGAAACACTGTAATGTTTCTTTGTTTGATCAACCTTGTCTTGGTGATGGCTTATTTGATTTTACAGCAGAACAGGATCCAGTTTATATCCTCCTTTTCTCTCCTGCATGACTTAACTCATCATTCACTCTCTTCCTGTCATGACTGTGAGAGTTTCCTGATTCTTGCTAATGACACTCAGAAATTTCTGAAGATGCACCAACAAACCAACAAACTATGTCTCCGCAGCATTTGAGTTACGCTGTGACCACTAAGAAGTTCAGCTACCTTCTGGTGAAGACTGGGACGCTGATGTTGAAAGCTCACAGCGACCTCAGGGGTTACATCCCCGGTCAGGTCATCAAGTTAGCCACTGAGATCCACAACAAGTCTGGGAAGGATACAGGATGTGTACTGGCCAGTCTCATACAGGTAAACAATTGAACATGATAAGAAAAGGTGTGTTTGGACAACAGCAAAGCAAAAGAGGTGGGGGTAAAAATCCATACATCATAGTATCGCAATATTTTGTGTGCCAATATTATATCTTCTCATGGCCCCCAAGTATGGATATTTTTATTATATTAATAGCAAATATGCCTTTTTAATTTTTAATCGCTGAAGGGGTTGCACAATTCATTTTGAACAAGTTGCATTGTTAAAGATTACTGCAGTTGTTCAGTCGTCCATACATGTTTGTGTTCAGTTAAGTTAGATTAGACTGAAATAACAGCTCAGACTCTTAGAGGGTTTGACTTTAATCACAGTGTTGGTCAGTCTGTGAGCTTGACTCTCATTATAGGAATAAAGAGACTGATCATGTTTTCTTATTTGACAAAACAGTTCTTGATCTAGTTACATTTTGTGGACATAATATGTATGGAGCTATTATTGTGGCAAAACTATTTGAAAATACGTACACAGATCCACAAATGCGTGAATAGATCCACAAACACACACAGATCCACAAATACACAGTGGATGTGTGAGCATTTGTGGATCTATTCACGCATTTGTGGATCTGTGTACGTATTTTCAAATAGTTTTGACACAAATATGTAGTTAAAAAAAGTTTAATCACAATATATGGTTTTGCAATTCTCAGCATATCGCAAAATGTTTAAAATCCAGTAACATCAAATTGTGACTCAAATATTGTGATAATATTGTATTGTGTATATTCTTAGTCTAAAGTCTAAAAACTAAGCAGTGATTAAAAACATGATTACACCTCTTTATCCGCAGATGTTTTGTCATAATCTTTGCCTTACATTAGATGTCAGTTTGCAAAGCCCTCTCTGAAACTTACGATTTAATATACAGGGCGCTTACCTTTTAGAGTCGTTTTAACTCCAAGGCCTAAAACATAACCATTCACAGAACTATCACTTCAATGTTGTTCCTGTAAAATCTCCCTATACCTCAAGATAACTGTAATGGAGGTTTTCCTGATCCATTTCAAACAGTCGTCTTTAAATAATCAATAGGTTGGGAAAGTAATTGGATGTCACTACAAACTTTTTATTCACACAGAAAGTGACCTATAAGAACAAGCGGCCTGTGTTTGACCTGCGGACCATCGCTGAGGTGGAGGGAGCCGGAGTCAAAGCAGGAAAACACGCAGAGTGGAGGGAGCAGATTATCGTCCCTCCTCTTCCTCAGTCAGCGCTGGCCGGCTGCAGCCTCATAGATATCGACTATTTCATTCAGGTCAGTGAGTGTTCTGTTGCGTATTTAAATATAGACACATTTCTGAACTGTATTTATCTCCTTAGTTTCTGCAGTTCTGTCTGATCACTGTTTCATGTTTTTTTTTTGTTTCTGCTGATGCCCCGCCTACTTTGCACATTATTTAAAAGAGCAATATGTAACTGTGACATGTAGCGTTTAGATTGGTAATGCAGTCCAAATTCAAAACACTGGAGAGAGCTGTCTCCCCCCTGCCCCCTCCTCCCTAGAGTTGATGCGCTGGTGGGTTGCCATATCGTGGACAATGAAGCTTCAGTGTTTAGCCAGCTCTGCATCGTTCTTAAAACCTTTCTGCACTCTAACCTCTCCATTTTTAAAAAAGCATCTCGAATATTTATCCTAGTTTTACCACTTTTCTGCTCGTGGAGCTTATAAGAAAAGTGCAGAAGCTCTTTAGGTCGGGTAGAATCAGTTATATCTGAACCAGTTCACCTGCCTTCTTCCACCACTGCAACACCTGATGCTTTGCTGTGATAACTGGTCTCATATTTGGCAAACTGAGGGGCGTCCAAAACAGCGGTGTTAGGGTGCCTTAAAACCTCCTACCTTCTCTGTTTAAACAAATCCAGACCATTCAGGACCAGAATCTAAACTTAGAAGAAGCCAGCACTTCAACATAGCATGCTCCCTCAATGTCTGATGATATAGTAAGGTCACTTTATAATTCAATTCAGAAGATATTTTACATATTGGTCTTTACATTTGTAGAGCTTACTGTTGTTGTAAAGACTATGGATGGATCAGCTATGAACACAGTGATATTAATGATGTTCATTTTTCTTATGAGCCTTAAAAAACTACTGAAACTTACCAGGTGTTACTAAAGGATTCAGTGTTATCTCCTTGTCAATCCAAAAGTTGTTTTCAGTTTCTGTTCAAAGTGTGCTCTCTTTATAAATCCTGTTTGTGTTCCAGGTGTCACTAAAATCTCCTGACGCAGTCGTCACTCTTCCCATCTACATCGGGAACATTGCTGTGAACTTGTCTCCATCGAGACCCATCCCTTCCATTCCAGACCAGCGCAGAGCGACCGTTGCACCCAGAACGGCAGGGGTGACACCCAGCGCCCCACCGGCAGAGGAGGACCCAGAGGAGGGGCTGTGTGCAGGGGGCGTGGCCAGTGAGGAGATTCCCACAAAGAGTCACTCTCAGCAGGACCCCTCAGGACAGCCGGTCACCATGTCCCCCAGCGCCTTCAGCCACGCACCTGGAGCAGCCCTGCCTCCAAGCCACAGGCGGCCTGACACCTCCGCCCCCTTGTTCTGTGTGTCCACCGGGGCCACCATACCTTTCTTCACTGAGGGAGACGTGAATCCTGTCCCCACTTCGTGTTCTCTCATCCTCCCTCCAGAATACAGCAGCTGGGACTATCCTCATGGTTGGTTCTTTAAGAATCTCTGACACACAAACAAACACATGCATTGATACATTTAGGGTAGCACGAGATACTAGTTTGGTAAAATGGTGAATTAAATACATCTTAAGTGTATGTTTCCATTATAACAGGAAGTAATCTTACAATCACAACCACCTCCAGTTACATATTAAAATAATAGCACACCAGAGCTTTCGGTACAAAGTTATATCTCTGTTGCAGATGACCAGATAAAGTACCTGCAAATCCCCAAAAATTCAAAAATGCAGCTTTCTAATGGTGGTCTTTTGGAGAATAAGGCATGTAGATAAAAGAAAGCAAAGTGTTTACTGTATGAAACAAAGTTACCTTGAGGTTGCTGTTTGAGAGTGCACAACCTTCGTTTTTGTCTGAAGTCTTCTTAGAGGAAGGCAAGCTGAAATTGCACATTTATGCTGTACACTGTGTTACGGTTATTTACAGCTTTTACATTTGAAAAGAAAGTAAGTGACGGATGACCTCAAACTGTGATAAAGCTGCTCTTCCTTTTACTGTATCTGAAACGGTGCTGTACTGTAACCATGGGGACTTTAACTGTGAGGTAAGCTGCTTCATTTTCAGGGTCTATGGATCAGTGCTGCACTCGTATGTTTTACTGAGACACTTGTTTTCTTACAATGATGAGGCCACATTTTTGTTGTGAAAATGACCTTCACTTCTGCTTTATCAAAACTAGAACTATGAATTATTTACTGGTGGAAAAAAAGTTGTAACTTTATTCTTTGTCTTTGTGTGTTACAGAGCCCCCACCAACTTATGAAGAAAGCTGCAGTAGCGCCAACTCTTCTTTCAACAGTAGACAGTAAAAAAGAAACAGGTGAAGAAGCACCATGGCCACACCCACCCACACACACCTGCCTGAACTCACCTCTCAACAAATCAGGATGGAGACACGCTGGGTTAAGCAGGATGGACCATAACTCCACCTCAGGACTTCCCAGAGACTGTTTCTTTGTCCTCTAATAAGTGAAAAAGGGATCCTATCTTATATTGAGTATAAGTTTGAGTTTCACCTCGTGTCCCAACACTGTGTCAGACAGAGAGGCCGAACATCACTGTGCCTAAAGGATGTGTGTTGGATCATCATACAGCATTTAGAACTTTCAGTGAGTGGGGTTGTTTTTTTCATGGGGCAGGTTTAAATCTGTTCACCTGTGTTTCCTTTTTTCAGTGACTTTTTGCATCTGGGATGCCTTGAAAAAGATGTTGGCCTCCTGAAGGCTCCTGTTTGAGGAGATCAGACATTCAGCCTTTTTTTGCAGTCCGATTGTGCACTTGTTATTGTGTCCACTTCTGTCTGCTTGTGTCTCAAGTTGTCCTCAACATCAGCGGGGCAGAGCTATCGTCATGCTTGAGATTTTAAAGAGATCAGCTGAAGTTGTGATTTGTCTCTAAAGCAAGTTAACCCCCCTGTGTGTAGGATTTCTCTGTAGTATAGTAATCATATTATAATGACCTTTAGATACGTTTTAATCACTTTTCAAAAAAGTTTCACGGTCAGCATAATTAAACAGACAAGTCATTAAATCATAAAGCTTAAAATGAGCAAAGTTTACAAGTTTAAAGAAAAATTAAGTTAAAAGTAAATCATGACTTGTCCTCAGATACGTATATTTTAAGAATAATTTAAAATGGATCACTGATGCTTTAGTTTTAAGAAACTGTGACAATGCCAATGAAAATAATCTGCATACACTGTAGTAGCATGCATTCCTGCTAGTGTCTTTTAATTCTACGAGAAATAACCCAGTCAGAAATAGTAAGGATCCTACACACAGGGGCTTTAAAGACAAATAATATCAGAGCAACACCTCTCAGCTGTTTAATGCAAGTAGCTTTTAAAACATTGTTTCATCAGCTCAAAAATAATGAGTAATTTTATATTTAAAAAAATATTCTTTCAATGTTGAGAACATTTAAACTATCTTAGATAAGTTACATATCATCTCTGCACCACCTCCCATTGATGGCTCATACAGCTGACAGGTTTTTGCTTTGACATATGTTTGGTATTCAGAGGACAGTGTGTCTGCAGATGAGGCTCATTATCCTGCAGCTGCAGATGAGGACTGCAGCACTGAAGCTGTCTTACTCTGCCCTCTTGTGGTCATCGCTGGTACAGGTCTCCGCTTGTCTGAAGCTGGAGCTCACTAAAATACTTTACTGAGTCTGTGCTTCTGAGATGCACAGACTGAGGTCTGCTGTATGTTCATACATCGTATTTTCTCACAACGGACAAATTGAGATCTGAGATGTGTGTTTTTAGTCTCAGTCTGAATGAGATTGTTTTTCTCCTGTTTGTTGCCTTAACTTTCTTTGAGTGTAACATTAGTGAGATGAGAATCCTCTGACATTTCAGTCAGTGTAGATGATAAACATACATTTGCACAACGCAGCACTTTTAACCATTTGAGTGCATGGGTTTCTTTGTGCATGTGTATTGTACCTTACGTGTGTGTGCGTGCGTGTGTGTGTGTGTGTGTGTGTGTGTGTGTCTGTGTGTGTCTGTGTGTGTGTGAGTGTGAGTGTATAAAAAAGAGCTAATTAGGACAAAATGTTCCCCAAGATCTGTTTTTTCTCAAATTCCATTTTTTTTTTTTTATCAGCACATGTGATAAATAAACTTTGGGACATTTATTTCGCCTGTGTACTGGTGCATGGTGATCATATTTTGATCAGAGGTTACATTATTCCCACATTTATTTTATCATCCTTAAGCTGTAAAAATCACAAAATGAATCATTGACGTTTTTGTTTATACACAAAAGAAGAGTTTGTATCATGAGATTTATAAAAACTTCTTTTTAAGTTCATGGCTTTAAAAATTAGTTTGAGATGAGTTTGACATTTTGTACCTAATTTTGCAAACATTTGTCAATCTGGTGAAAATATCTTTGTTTATATTAAATGATGTGAACCACATCACCCAGTTCTGCTGCATGTGTTGTGAAAGCAGCAGCACAAAACGCATTATCACTCTTCTATGGGGAACTAATGCCACTGGAAATCCTGAGCACAACTGCTGTATTTGATGTTTGTATGACTACTGATATGTTGGTCCTATTTTACCACAATCCATTCTGTGAATTAAAAAAAGCATTTCTGGTTTCAGCTTCTGACTCTCAATCACGTTTCCATGTTTTATCCAGAATTTGTTTGTTTTTCTCTTCTTCTTTTTTTTTACAGAGAAACTGCTTTTACTGTTGACATTCACTCAAACTACCATACTCTGGCTCGACATTATTGTGAATGCATGCCTTAAACCATCTGAAATTCCGCGACGGCATTCAGGAGCCTGTGATGGACTTAATTCTTATCCACTGGGGATGATGTCAGGATGTGCATGTGCTGCCCTTCCTGATTTCTTCTCCTGTGGACTGTGAATAACGCACTTGATGTATGCAAATGTAGCTTTTACAAACAGTGAGAACACTGGACCTAGATGTTGAACTTTGTATTTTGTTGTAGAAAAGATGTCAAATTCCTCTCGTTTCCAAGAACCCTGCAGCAGCTCCCTGAAGTCATTTCACTCTGCCTTTGTTGCATCCAGTTCTGTTGAATTCTCTCCACCAAAAGGTACTATAGCTTTGTGAAGCCTCACTCATTCTGTGTCATGTTGTCATTCTTTCTCCCTCACACATCGATGAAAGGTGTCTGGTTTTGTATTTTTCTACTTGTAAACCGTTTACAGGTGCAGTATGCAGATACTAATAGTAGCACCTCAATCAGTAAATGTAGTATTTGAACTTACATTGCAAATTTAAAGTTTTACTGTACAGTATAACAATAAAATGATATGACATGTGTCTGTTGTTTATGTGGATAGAAAAAGTTTGTGCTTCTGACGCTGTGGCTCAGTGGTACAGTCACTCGTCTCTCAACTGGAAGGTTGGGGGTTCGATCCAATGCAGTCACATCATGCCTACTTAAGAGAAAGACTTAAAACAGAGGAAATAATGTTGAAAAAATAATTAGAGCTGGATTTAAGTGTAGCCTATAGGCCTATCACATTCGAAAAAAAAAGGGTACAACTGCAGAAATCCCCAAAGAAAGTAAATGGTGACAAATTCAGAGTTGACCAAAAATCTGCATGTACAAAAATACAAAGGATAGATGTTAAAATAAGGGCTAAAAGATTGTTTCCATGGTGACATAAATCAAAAGAAGACTTATATGATTGTTGATCCAGAAAGGTGCAATTACAGCAAATCCTATTAAACAGGGAGACATGAAATAGTGGAGTTACTCAATTAATAGCCCTTAAAACAAAGCAAGTGTCAAAAGCAATTTGGTTATCGGACATCCCCAAATAGCTTCTAGATATTAACCAATTAAAAATGCGCCTTAAGTAGGCCTACTCACCATTAACTATAAAAGAGATTATGTTTCAGATGCGTACTTACTTTGCACCGTATCTAATTGTTAACTCTAAAATACATTTGATGGTGTCGTCGTTGATGATGCTTTATGCCTGAACGCTCACTTTGTGATGTAGGGCTACATCTTTATTTATTTTTAACAGCGTAGGGAGAAGAAATACTTCGGGTGCCTTCGGCTTCCTTCGACTATCACGTGACCCACGATTTATTACGGAGGAATTTGATGCGCATGCGTACCTTTGTCTGTGTTACATTTGTAGGCTAACATAAACACGATTATTACTGGTTAAACGCACATTTCTTTTGTCTGTACCCGACTTTATCGACATCGACGATAACATGTGAGTGTCCGGACGACTTCAACTCGGATTCAATGAACATTTAGTCGCTTTAGGTCTTTTTGTTCCATGTCGCTTATGAACTCCACTTACCGTGAGCCCTCTGTTTATTGTTTCAAGTCATGAGGTAGCCTCACAGGGTAGCCTCCTACTTTCCACTGCGCTGACTGAGAAGCTGGGTCACTTGCTGCCACTTTAGAAATGGCACGCACTTGACTTCACTTGATCAACAGCTCTAACCCGGGTCACTTGGGAATGGATATCTGTGGTCTGTAACTGCGCAAACTGTGGTGTTAGCCTTCGCTTAGGAGTTCACCATGATGCCCGTAAGTTGTGTTTCTTTACTCTGTTGTCTCATAGAATTTGTCTTGCTGTTATTTTTGCATTTGTAATAATTCTCTGTATGTAAAGTTTGGCATTGAGATGCCATGTGTTTGCAAAACGTGATCCAGACAGTGGGGGACAAGGTAACACATTGGCACATTTAAAAGACATGTGAAACACTTACTTCTAAAAGGCAACTGTGCTGAAATATTGTAAGTACGACAACACAAAAGCTAAGCCTTAATATCTGAATTTGTAAGTCGTTCGCCTCAATTTGCTCGGACTAATGATAATCGAAATTCAGTCATTTCAGTGAATGATATCTGGTTATTGCAAAGCCCTGTATTTAAACTGCATGTGCTAAGCATTATTTCTTTGCATTTTCCAATTAAGTAATTGCTTTTTAGAACCTTATCATATATTTTTCATTCCATTCAAGTAGCCTTAAATTTGAGAATAGTGTAGAAGAGACATTTTTGCTAAGTTGTACTGCATACTGCATTTATTAGAGACATGAATTGGGACTAATAGGGTACAAATGATATAGTGTAGTGTAGAAAATGTATGTGTATATTCTAATGTTTCAATCAGGTTTTTTAATGCATTATATGCACATGCACTTTTGTTGATCTTAATCTGTATTCTTTTTATTTTGAAGTTTTAGTTGTAAAACAAGAGACCAGATGATGTAATGTCACACCTCAGCTCTACTATTTTCAGTATCCATGACAATTGAATTAAACTTGAATGCCTTAAGCAAGTCTTTGTAAAGGGGATGCATATGCTAATAATACAATTAATAAAAAATTGCACCTGACAGTAGTGAGAAAACCTGCAAACAACATGTGGACTAGAGCAAGCAAAAACCCTGATGGAGTCTTTTGGAAATGTACAGACTAGTGACTGTAGCAGACGCACTGCTCTCACAGTTTGTAGTCACAACACTGCACCTGGAACACTAACACTGTATCTGGTTTCCTCAAGCAGCTTAGAAGATAAGCTCTCAATGATCACCTTGCCTGGCCTTGAGTTGGATTGTTGACTCTCATTGTCTATATTTGACTTTCCCTGGGATGTTTTCAAGCTGCCTCAAAAACATCTGTCCTCTGACACTGATACAACTAACATTTAGTCATGTCTCTTACTAACATGCAGAACATGTTTTCCTCTTTTCCATCTCTCACATTTCTCTTTTTTTTAAAAGGATAACTCGTATCCAAGTACTAATCTTGTCTTTTGGGGTTTGGTTGTCATGTTTAAAAATAACATTTTGCTCACCATGATCTCTGCAGATATTTGTGAACACCAAGAAGTCATCATGAAACATGAGGAGTCAGACTGTCTTGAACGCAATCATGACAAAACGTTCTATCAAAACCTAAGCATCAATCACACGTTAACGGCAAAGTGCCTGATGTAATGAGAAGTGAATGCTGTTTGTTTTCATGATCCGTCTGTTGTAATTGAACAGCCTTCTCTTTGCATATATGCGTTTGCATATTTATATTGTAAATGTCAAGCAGACATCTCGGTTGATGCAACTCCAACCCCAAACCACAAGACTCTGTTTATGTCGGTGTGCCTCGTGACTGAAAAATACAACATGCATAACTTGTGTATATTAGCATAGCCAGGACTGGACCTGCCACATTTTTAAAACTCTATTAAATGTCACGTTGCACCTCAAACCCTGAGGTGGCATGATCTGCTCAGATTGTTTTTTGTCATATCAACAGTCCAATACCCCGTGAATTGATGTTAAGCAAAGAAAAGGCAGTAAATCCTCGTAAAAGTCTTTGAACTAGAGCAGTGGATCCCAAAGTGGGGCCCCAAAGTTATGACAGGGGTGTGCAGCAAGGCCAAAAAAAAAACAATACACATTGTTTAATTTACTTCCAGTTAAACGTAAAGCTAACAATAAATCTACACTAGACGTCACGTCTTCTGAATCAATGACAAGACAATATGACATATCTCGCCCTCAGCTTCACATGTACTACCGTGGGTAATGAAGAGAGCCACACTCCTTCCTTTTGCCTCATCCTACCTGTGTGAGAGAGCTTTTTCTGTAGCTGCACCCCAGACTTAAAGGGATACTTCACCCGTTGAAACATGAATCTGTAGTGACATTGGGTCATATATGTAGTAGAAATGTGAAATAAATTTTGAAATTGGTGCCTTCTTGACCGAGAAAAGGGCAAAAAGTGTATTTTTGCCTTTTCTCTGCAAAGACACATCTCCCAGAATGCACAGCACCGCAGGACACTCCCGCTGAAGGAGAGGTGCATTCATGTGGTATCGGAAAAATGAGATTCCAAGTTGTAAAATGCAAATGAAATACCTGCTCAAGTCGG
>CM036549.1:4334628-4349628 GCA_020745685.1 Tautogolabrus adspersus | reverse complement strand
ATTTAAAATACAGCAGCTCTGGTTTGCTTTACGCGGACATTTGACCTTTGCTGAAAGATCTGAGATTCAGAATTACTCATCATGCTCATGCTGGCAGTCTCTGTGAGGGGGTGAGGTTAGCAGACCGAAATAAAACTCTTTTGCTCATTTTATATCGTTTCAATCTGAGGCGTCTGGTGGCTTCAAAGTTACAGAATTTCATAATTACACAGTTCATATAAATCAGCTTCTCTATGTATACACAGCAACATCAAAACAAAAGATATCTCTCGACATTTTCAATATTAAAGCACGTCTTGAAAAATTGGTTCCCAACCTGGGGTACGGGCCCTCCAAAGGGGGTCGCCAAAGATCGTCACAGGGGATGCATGGCTTTGTCAGCTCTTTGTCTACCTCGAGCCTCATGCAGAGATGTGGCGCCGAGGAACTCTTAACCATCACTTTTTTTTTGTTCTTAAACTTTAAGTTTCAGCTTCAACATCTGCTAACTCACCTGAGACAGTTTAGCAGACCTCGTGCAGGTCCCTTGAGACCCAAAAGGTTTCGTACTTTTTTTTGCATTCGCCGTAGAACTCAAACTTTGCAGCTGGTGAACTTCATCTGTAGCTCTTCCATTAAACCTCTGATTGTCCTGATTTCTATTCAAACAAAGGCAAACATCGAGCCAATGAGGTCAACTATAACTAAAATACTAGATTCATGTTTTAGGTTTTATCTGCAGAAGTTTATAGGAATATATATCTTCTGTGCATACAGACAGTTATGTTAGACTTTGACACAAGATTAGTTGGTATTGAAACTGACTTCATTGACATTGATGCACATTTTGAAACTAATTTGCAATTTTACAGGTACTGAACCAAGGTGTGTTTCTTGTTTTTGCAATAATAGGTACAGGTACGTAACAGCACATTACAACACCAGATGATGATAGAACATTATGTAGATGGAAGAAGAACTTGTGGTTTGAAAAAGCAGGTGGAATTAGATCAGGTTAGAATCTGTCTTGACTTTTAAATTCAAATGGAAATGATGTAAATTGTCTGCTTTGACTTTTCTGCTGTCTTGTATGCCAACAGTAGTGTAAATAAAGTTGTTTTGAATACACAATCCCTCTGTCTGTCTGTTAATCCAGCTGGCTGACAGAGAGGTCTTGCCCACCACATGCCAAACTCCCCTCTCGCTCCGTGCAAATATCACAAAATGTCGACCGGCTTGTCTGCACGTGTGTGTTTCTTTGTGTGTTTGCGTGCGTGCGAGTCAAACTGAGCGTCGTCTGCATATCCGTCCATACGTCTGACTGCTCCCTTATTTATTATTTTCCTCTCGTCGTTCTTCATGTCTTTCTTTTCTTTCCGTTCTCTGCCTTTCATCAGCGCCTGGATTCCCAAATGTAAAATGGCAGCAGAGAGGGAGACAGAGAGGGTGTTGTACATTTTTAATGGAGGGCTTTTATATTTTAACGAGCCTTCCTTCTCTCTTGCTTAATTTAGTTTGATGAGGAGAGAAGACGAGGAGACAGACGGAGGAGAAAAATATAAATAAATCACAAATCTCGCTAAGAGAGCCACGCCCATCTACCCACCATCCCTCAGGTTAAAACATCTGATTGGACAACATTATAACTGTAATCATGCGGCCAATAACAACATGGAAGCATCAGTGAAATGTTTTGATTTTGTTAGTTCGACCGTGACTGAAAGCTGCGGAAAAAGCCAGCGAGTAGATCCTGAGTTTAGATTATTTTGTCAAACTTTTTCCATTTTTTTCTGTGTTGTTCTAATTTCTGTCAGAGTTGCATTCAAGTCCATCTGTGATTTTGATTACTCACAGCTGGAAAGCATAACATTCATTTGATGCTCTTTCTGAAAATCAAGCCCAGGTAGAAAATTGTGACACCACATGGTTGTTGTAAAGTGTTTAAATAACTATCAATAACCAGATGTCAGAGTGTCCTTGAATGCACCAACAAGAAAAGTCTCTGTACTGTACGTGCGCTTGTTTTCATGTTACAACTAAATACATTCAAACAAGTGTTGTTGCTTTTCAGAACAAGCATCAATGAGTCTTTTCTAAAAGTGAGTTGGTTCCTCAACAATAGATTAACAAAATAAATGCCCCTTACGGAAGATGTTGTCTGACAAAGGGCAGCTTATGATAAATTGTTAGCAACCAATAGGGTGTCTGCCTTTTACTATTCAACAAAAAGGTCTGTCTTCATTGGCATCCTGACACTGATGGTGTCAGCACCTTTTGAATATCAAAGCACTTTAAGTGGTCATACGTGTCACTAGGGTTAAACGCACAGTATGCTAATTTCGCCGCTAGGGGGCTCTCAAGCAAAAAGATATCAAAAGATGACATCGAGGCTGAAGGGGAATCATGGGAGTGATTCTCTCTGCTACTCTCCCTCACTCCTGATGAAAACGAACCCCGAGTTGAACGCAGTCAAGACGAGCGAACTTGAGGAATAGGATGTGTTTGACGAGCTAATGTATCAGAGTATAATTTACATGACGTGTTTATCACAGCAGCACTTACAGCAACAGTACGGCAGCTTTCAGTAGCAGATCCCTCTTCCTTATGTAACGGTCTTTGATGTAACATCCCGTGTTTCCATGGCAACGATAAACGTGTATGTCAAGGCGGCTGCCACAACAAGACACGTCCCGTTACAACTATAACATTACAGATTTCTCTGGCTTTGATAACTGTTGGAAATATTTGAGATGATGTAAGTGCTCAACAACAAAAAAATATAACATGGGTTTAATTTTAAATTAATTTAGATATTTTAGTGTGAAATTCTAATAAAATTCTTCACATTGTACCTTTAATTATCGGCATTATAAGATGCAATTCAAAATCTTTTTGTACCTATAAGTAACTTTGTCCTAAAATATGTAAAGATAGGGCCAGGTGTTAAACTACCAGTCTTGTCGGGTTACAATAGATAAGTTTCAGGGTTTAAATCAAGACAAAAACTATTGAAACAAACAAGGTTTAGACCTTAAAGTTGTACTGGACTTGTTAATGACAATACATTCTTTTTGAGACATTTAGATTTTAAACATGTCAAGCCTCAGGTAGGGTGTGAATCCCTACCTGAGGCTTGACTAAAAGCATACATTTTCCAACTTTCACTCGCTGATATTATCTTAACTTTATTCCAATAGAGCTGTGCAGATTGAAATAAAAGGAGGCAGAGGAGAGAGAGCGAGAGGAGGAGGTGCTGAGTAGCTGTCATCTGCAATGTTGCTGATCAGTAGGAAGTGTCTTCATTTATAATGTGTGTTAGAGAGTGCACTGATTACACAGGAAGGAGAGAAAGATGGGGATTTCTGGGTCAAGAGATGACACACATACACACATGCAAACACTCTCAGTATATCTCTCTGGAGCACACACGCACGCACACACACACACACACACACACACACACACACACACACACACACACACACACACACACACACACACACACACACACACACACACAGACACAACTTTGTCATGTTATAAACAGCAAAGACAAGTCTGTCTCTGCTTCTGCAGTAACACGACTGAGAGAAGAATAAACTATGCCAATTCACTATCTCTGCAAATTGTAATATTTCTAGACGCATTTCTGCAATTTCTGTTTGTCGTTTTTGATTATTGTCGCAGCCACGAAAACCCCCACCTCTGAACAGGAGCAGGAGATGAAAGGAAGAAATGCAATTTAAGGAAGAAGTCCAGTTTGACATTACACAAGAGGAAAGATACCACGCTGCATGATTTTATAACTCTCCAGTAGCTGTTGTTATGTTATAATCTACATGACAAAGAAGAGGTCTAAATCTGGCAACATTAGGTTTTTCCTTTTTGTGACACAAGTAAAAAGGTTATGAAAATGTAAAGGGTTAATCCTCTGGGGAGCAAGAAAGTGTGACCATTATATCATCTTTGTATTCATGAGAAATGTTGTCCTGAAGGTGGCACTAGAGGGAAAGGCAGCAAAGATATTTAAAATTGTCCTCTTGAGCGTACAATTATTCACACCAAGTCATGACACATCGCATAAGGAGGTTTTTAGTCTCACAATATTTTGGAAATGCAAAGAATTAAAGTAAATGTTATTTATGCTTTGCATTGGATTTCTATACGGTCAATTCTATACAAATTGGGCTGAGCCTGTACAAGTCTAACATTAACACACACGCACGCACGCACGCACGCACGCACGCGCACACACACACACACACACACACACACACACACACCGTGGAACATTCCTCAAGCTGCACAGTTTCTCCTCTGTGCAAACTTAACACTTGACAGAAAGCACCTGCTATAAAGTCAACACACACACACACACACACACACACACACACACACACACACACACACACACACACACACACATATTCGCAAATTCAGAGAAACACACACACTGGGCCCAGTGTTGAGGTTGGACTCGTACGGGAGGAAAAATTGGTGCAATATTTTCCGGTGGCGTGATGCGTATGTTTTATTATTTTTTTCGTGTAATGAACAGAGTGAAGGTTGACAGACTGTTTTTGTTGAGTTTAACGTCAATAAAAAAATGAAAAATGAAACAGTAAAGGGAGGGGAAAGAAATGAGGGCAGAGCTGGGAATATGAATCTTGGAAGAATGTCATTATGAGAGAAACGTTTTTAAGGAAAAATGCATCAGGATGAAATGTTTAAACGGACAGAAAAAATAACAAGAAATGACTTCATCATTTATCACGTAATATTTGTGTAGAGTACGTTAAAGTGCATCATGTTGACATGCTGATCGTTAAATGTGCAATTGCTATTTTGGTGAATAAACATATTTCCAGATAAATATTTATCTACATGTGTTTTTTTGAAATGTAAGGATCTAAAACTAACGACCTGACTCGGTTATTTTTACACAGACGTAACGATAAATCTAACTGATTTGTACTTATTATATTAAATATGAATGTGGAATACCCTGAAGCTTTAAGTGAACTTTTAGATTTTTTTTTAAGCCTTGATATTAAACTTTCATATTTATTGTCTCAATCTAAATAAAATGTTGTATTTTTGAATTTCTTTCCAGATCAGTCACTTTTTTTCTTTCCATTTTAACATGAATCTGTTTCAGTTTTATAAGTTTTTACATTATCGTTTTTTTTCCAGCTAGTTGGTCTCCTATCCAAAAAGGGCTTTAAAAAAACAATAAAACAAATCAAGTTGTAGTTCTACATTTTCAAATAATTCACTCTAATATCATTGCAGAGATTGTATCATCTTTCCTCATAAATATTCATATCATGCACCTTTTGTGTACAAACAGTGAGCACACTTAAAAAGCATTACAATACCACAGGGCTGCATGTTGATATAAGGTGCTATAATTTATTCTTCCAGGAACATATACATTTATTCAGCGGCCCACATATATCAAACAAACGGTAACTGGCGACTCCTGAGCGTCTACATGATAACTAAAGAGTATGAAATGTTTACCTGAAAGTGCTGTTGTTTTGTTGTTGTTTACAATTATTACCAGCAAAAGGTCACATCCAGGTCTCAATATCATTTGAACAAACATGCAAAAACAGCTATGACCTACCACACTGTGTGCTGTTAAACAAATAAACCAAATACATTTAAGAGACCCAGAGCAACAGGTCGCTTCCTGCCGCTTGTTCCCCACCTGTTTGCTTCAGGTATTAATGCTACATGATGTAGTCATGTTGATACAGCCGTGAGTGGATTTGATTCTTTCAGTGACTTTAAGGGTCATACCCCTCTTACCTCTGCCAGTCTCTGCTTCTATATAACAAAGGGGGAAACAAACCTAAATAATCCTTCTTCCTTACATTGATTGATCCATTCATTTTATGTATCTATTTATTAGATACACTCCTGGCGTTGTGTTTATGAAATTCTAGATTGCTAGCGCTGGCTTCTCATTTGGCGACCTGCTTGTCTGTTGAATTGTTTTTACTGATGTGTGAAAGTAACTGTCTGAATGCTGCTGTGACTTTGTTTGTTTCCTTCATGCTGTCTTTGCTTCTTTCAATGACTCGGTAGGCCGTGAAACTGAATTGCCCTTCTGGGATAAATAAAGTTGTCTGAATCTGAATCTGAATTGAATAAGTGAGTGGAAATGCCACATTCTCCTCAATAAATGACCTGAGCTTAATTAGTAGTGCTTTGTAGATGTCTCCTCATCAAATAACATATTGTGCAGTATGTTGCTTCTTGCATCACCCTTATTATGAAAAAACATTTAACGCTCTCTTTTCTTACTCAAATACTAGACAGTGAGTGTGCTGGCAAACATCACATTGTGGGGACCGTAACCTGAGTGCCCACTAACGAGTGTGCTGCTTAAAGTTACTTTATGGGGACCAAAACCTGACAATGACCGGCATTGTGGGGACCTATTTCCTTAGAGTAGATAATTCCTGTATCTGCTTGAGCTGCTCCAACCTTACACCCCTTCTCGGTGCCTCAGGTCAGCTGACCTGCTGCTCCTCGAGGTGCCGAGGGCAAAACGGAAGCTCAGAGGGGATAGGGCTTTCTCTGTTGCGGCTCCAAATTTATGGAACGTGCTGCCACTGCACATCAGACAAGCCTCTTCACTGTCCATTTTTAAAAATCACCTTAAAACTCATTTTTATTCCCTGGCTTTTAACACTGCATGAGGCTCTGCTCTTTTTAGTGTTTGATTGTTGTTTTATTGTATGCACTTTATTTATTTTATCCATTGTTTTATGCCCTGTGTTGTGTTGGCTGCTTATGTACAGCACTTTGTGTCGGCTGTGGCCGTTTTAAAGCGCTTTATAAATAAATTTGAGTTGAGTTGAGTTGAGTTTCTAATGTATTTCTCCTCACTATAGAGTTTATTTTTAATTATAATTTTTACCTTAATGGCAGGGTTGGTAATTTCCTCCAGATATACTTTTTAAAAATGTATTTGAAATTGTCTTTAGGTCCTGACAGACATTAATAACTCAAGTGCTCTGAAAAAGGAACAAAGGAAATCCTTCATCTGTAGCAGTTGTAAGCCTGTAAAACCTTCGACCAATGTCTGCCATGACGTACCAATCTGATGAACCAATCACGCCTCCCTGTCTCCCTGCTCGTTCTCTACCCCATGCATGCACGAGCCCACACTCAAAGCATGAGCTGAGGTCTGCTTCTGGACCAGTGGCGCCCCCTCTGTGCCCCTCACTTTAGGGGGTGGGTGCAGACGGAGCACTGAGGGAATGCTACTTTCAAAATCATGCTAGTTTTCAAAAATTACCAACCCTGCCTTTAAATAAAGAAATTTGATTATTTTCTTTCTGTTAACTTTTTTAGCTTCCTGTTCATCCATTTACTCCCTTGCAAATGTTACTCTTTTACTGTGTTTGTAGTCGTAAGACCTTTTTATTCCATATTTACTTAATTGCATATTTTCTGTCACATTTGTTTTCATCTTACTGACTTGATGCATCCCCCCCCCCCTTTTTTCTTTCCTTCTCTTTCGCTCTCTTCCCCCACTCCCCTCTCTCCTAAACCGTGATACATGCACGCACACAAACACACATAAGACACAGCTGTATGTAGTTTGGCTGTGTTAGGCTGAGAAGCCTTTAGGCTGAGGTCATTACTTTGGGAAAACAGGTGGTAGACCGATGCAGGAGAGAAAGACAGAGGGTGAGAGATATATGCAAGGACAGATACAACATAGACACACGCAAATACCATAATGCATCACTGCATATGCAGATAAACACACATGTTCCAACATTTAAATCTTTCTTTCTCTAATGCTCAATTATTTTCGTCTACTCTCTACATGTCTGTAAAACTTGAACCACAACCACTGTCTGCATCTAGTGTGTTTAAGTCATTTCAGTTATTTTAATTCATCTCAGTTCAGTTTTAGGTCGTCTCTAAAAGAGGGGAAAGGTTAAGAGACAGAAGAGTCTATCTTTCTATCCATTAAGCAGAGTTACAGTAAGTGAAATGGATCATAATCTGGATCAGTCTGCTGAAAAACACACTAATTCCAGATAATACTCCTGTATCTCTTCGCTTTTCTGAGTCACTAAATGTACTCCCATAAGCTGATGGAAATCTACTGTGGCCCATTACCAACCACCACAAAACACAATAAATAATACAAATATCAAAGAAGATAGGAGGAGAACGTTGTTTGGGGTCAATGTTGGGGTCCCCAGTGGACAAAAGTGGTGCACCAGATGTTATACAGATCCGCTCTGATACTGTGTTCATTTTTCAGGGAAGAAGTGAAAAAAACGTGTTTATTTTTGAGTTCTACAGAACCCCTTCTTGATTTTGATTGGTCAGTAAGGGAGAAGTGACAAACACGGCACTTTTTCCTTAAGTTTATTGAACTGAGAGAGCTGTGAGCACATCGACAGATGACGCTGAGGGCGTTCTAGCTTTGGAAAGCTGAGCAATGACAACACTGAACTGGACCGGTTTGATTTTTAAAATGGGGTGCTGCCAGTGCACAACATTTTTTTTTTTAGTTAGTGGACATATAGGCCCTTAATGTTAATCTAATCAATTAAATCAATCCCTTTACAATATAGTCCTCAAGCTTTTTACCTTTTCCATTCAATTCGGTAAACTTGCATTTGAACTCAAGGTTTGATTGAGGCCCTTTATTTAATATAAAGGTTAATCTACATGCTTTAGTTTACTGTGATATTTTAGACACAAAAAAGGCCTAATGTCAAGTCTTTTCAAAGGATAATTTTATCATATTTATGGACCTTTATCAGGTAGAGGCAGAGACCGGCAGGAAAGACGGGTATGACGTGCAATAAAAAGAAATCAGCTTCATTATACTTCTGCTTCTTCCTTCTGTTTGTACATTGAAAAAGTTGTAGGAAATGCCATATTTTCAAAATGTCACCCAAGCTTCATTAGGATTACTTTTCTTGCAGTTAAAAATATTAAATCAATCAAAATGTGGTTATGTTATTTTAATTATATTTATGTCTGACTGTAAAAAGTACTGTAGTGACAATGGTGAAACTTTGCAGAGTTTGGTAAGTGGAAACATCTCAGCCTACAACTAAGTGCAAACACACTTTAGTCCCTGCTGTGAGTTTTAAGTGCATGCCATTAGGGTTTGACTTGGCACGGCTAGCAGACCGGCCCAGGACGATATGTAAACCCTTTTATAGAGCTGCTGTGTTTCCAGTCTTAATGAGTCTGTTTTTCTATCAGCCAATGATCCAGAGCCTGAATAAACACACACAGGATTCCTTTAATGACAACATAAGAAGCAATTTATGAGCTTCTGTATGCCTGTTTTTAAAGAATCCATAAGGAAATAGTGTTTTCAGCACATATCCTTCACTTCACTGGAATCTGTTTCTCCACAGGCTGCATATTACCACTGAGGAATGTATTTGGAATAATGTCAAGATTAAACTGAAAAGTGGTGTGTAAGGATATCACCCCTAACAAGAAGTCAACGTTTAATGTTTTCCTGGACCCAAAGCACGTGTCACTTAATAAAGCTAAATGCCAAATGTGTCTCTGGGGAGCAGAGAAGAGAAGGGTTTGAAGGCACATCCAAATGCAACTGTGAAAGTAGTTTGCAAGTATTTCCCTTCAATTTTAAGCATTTTCTTTGACCACAAAGTTGAAATGAAATCGTGAAGCCAAACACTATTCTCTGTTCTCCTCTTTCCTTTTTTTTTAAAGTCATGGCAGAAAGCGATGACTTCCAACAACACATTTTCTCACAGCTTTGAGTTTTATCCTCATTTTTATAAATGTTTGAAACAACAACAAATAATTTATCAATAGAAACCATTTGAAAATCAGACTTGTGATACATACAACTTTTTTAATTTAACAGCAAAGAACATTCAAGCTCTTTCTTAAATCCTCAGTAAGTATTGATGTCTGTATTTATCATTACACCCTCACAATATAAAACCATATCTTTCTTACCCTACCTAGAACACTTCCCAAGTATTGGATGATTCTAAATAATCTGTATATTGCTCCTAGCCTGAAATGACTTCTTTGTGGGTTGCATACATAAGAAATGTAGCTTACTCCGGCTGTATTCTCCAAATGTATGGACCCCAGTTTTTGGATGAATATCGTCCGTCCCGTTTGTTCTGGTTTTGATGAAAATTTCTGTTCAAGCTCGGGGCTTACAATGCCAGTTGGTTTATCAGAGCTTATTGTCTGCAAACAGCTGCCAGTTTCTGCCGGACACAACGCTGAGTGTGTTTGAATGGGCTCAAATTGAGTGACAACATTTCTATTAATTTTCATTTGTTGTAAATATAATGAGGGATTCATTAAGTTCAAGGAAGTAAAAAAAACAACAACAAAACACACCAGTAAGAAGCAAGATAGACAGAGCTGGGGAGCTTATGTATGCATGTGTTTGAGTGTGTGTTTGTGTGTGTACGTATGTTTGTGCGTGTGAGTGTGTGTGTAAAGACAGAGCGAGAGAGAGAGAGAGAGAGAGAGAGAGAGAGAGAGAGAGAGAGAGAGAGAGAGAGAGAGAGAGAGAGAGAGAGAGAGAGAGAGAGACAGCTGGACAGATATGCGTGAGAAGAAGATAATCTCTGTGGGAGCAGGCCAGCACTCTCTCACACACTCTCACTCTCTCTCTCTCTCTCTCTCTCACACACACACACACACACACACACACACATACACACACACACACACACACACACACACACACACACACACACACACACACACACACACACACACACACACACACACACACACACACACACACACACACACACACACACACACACACATACAAATACACACCCTCCTCTATAGCACAGGTGTTCTCCATTTAGAAAACAACACTTCAAAGTAAATACTTTAACAAAGAGCAGAGACTATAGGGGACAAAGCTTCTGAACTACTGTAGTGGGAACAGTGTAAAGCTGATGTCAGCGCCCCCTGGAGTCTGCAGAGTCCATTGCGACCACAACACAGAATTAAAAAAAACCCTCAAAGTGTCACTTCAGGAGCCTGACAAATGACATCAGTGAGGCTGGGGCCAAGTCTTTGTACAGAGAGAGAGGTGTTGAAGAGGTAGTGACAGTGTGCAGAGTGTGCTAGTTAGCACGAACATCTGGTGTGTGCATGTCCACATGTGAATATGCACAAATAAACAGAGTGGGTCTGAGTGAACATGTCCAGGCATCTGAATGTGTTTATACTGGCTGTGTTTTATAATGCTCTCTTTCCCTCACTTGCCCTCCTACCTCTCCTTATGTCACACAGCTGTTTGGTTCTTTATGTTTATTGATTCAAGTTGACAAAAAAGCCAAACTTAAATGTGGAAAACATGACTGCTGTCTTATTTCACATTTTTAATTTATCCTCCTCTCCTGTCCTCGCACTTGACTTTTAAGTTTCTCTCTTCCTTTTTAATTCATCCTCCTCTACTCATCTGCTTCTCCTTTGTAATGTTTTTTGATCTGACCATTGTCTTGTTTTAAAGATCTATGTATGTTCAGCAGCTCAATATAACAAGTTTGTTACTCAGCAGTGTCATGTACAAGACTTATTTTCTTCCAAAGGTCAGGTGGATACTCTTTTTCCACATTTACATTTTTTTTTGTGCTCCATCATATTATAAATGTGCAGTGTTTAACATAAAGAAATCCCATACACTCAAAACTTTGGTAGAAAAACATGCACTCAGATCCTACCATGAGTGAGTGTCTGTTGCCTGACAGCAGTCCTGTCCCGTATCCGCCGCTCAGAGCGCCCATAGCTCCATTGTGCGTGTGTGCTGCCCCTATAAGGTTGTGCATCTCTCCGTGCCCACTGCTCATACCCGTCGACGGTCCCACCGCGTGACTCCGCAGTACGTGGATGGCATCATCCAAACGCTCCAGACGGTCTTCAATACGACTTTGCTGCAGAACAAAGGGGACACAGATTGACTTTTAGCGTTTATTCTGAATTGTAGTTTGAATTAAAAAACAATATATGTTCTGAATATGTTTATGCGTGTGTTTGAGCATACCAGAGAATGCAGTGGAGCCTCATAGCTTGGTGATGACGCTCCCTGTCCTCCGTTCCTCGACCAGACAGCTGAACTTGCAGCTAGGAGACAAGAGACAAGGGGACATTATCAGGAGGGAAAATATGAACGTGAGTGTGCAGGAGGGAGACAAAAATCAACCTTTGGCCCCATTCAGAAAACAAGAAGTTTGAGCACAAGCTCTTGGAGTTGAAACTGTTAGCTCTAATCAGTACAACCTTTTCTTAACTAGTCGCTTCCTCATCGCATGATAGACCAGTCTTAAGACACCTGCGACCCGGCATATAGAAAAAGTGTGAACAGAAAATGGATAGATGTCTGTGTGGGGATGAGATCTAAATCCTCTTCTCCCTTTGTCTGTTAAAGAAAGAAACCACTTGATGTACAGCGCCAAACGGCAGACAAAGCGTCTTTACACACAAGGAGTCTCTTCTCGTTTCCACTTGTGGTGCTCAGACATTATACACACAGAGAGATGAGGAAGAAAAGACTAAAACAAACCAAATCATATCTGGTAGCGGAAATGCTAATGTCAGGCTTTTGTTTTTGAAAAGGTACAAGTGGTTGATTAGCATGGGCCCTCTGCAGAATAAACACGCTTTGTTTCTCTGTTCTTTTCTGCTTTTGTGCTACGTCGCTGCTCTGAAGAGTCGTATCTGAATCGACAGGTCTCATTAGCTGGTAGACAGAGGGAGAGACAGACACTTGGGTGAATTAACATTAATATCAGGCTCTGATTAATGACGGACTGGAACATAGAGGGCCTTCAAACAACATTAGGGTTTCAGAAGTGAGACAAAATAATAGGTATCCTCACGTACAGAGACCTTGTCACACTGGTCACAGGTCCATTTCCTGGTCCTGTGGTTATCTGGCTGATGCCATCCCCCACTTTCTCTCACCTATTTACTGTTTCTTTCAAGCTGTCCAATCAAATATACGCAAAAAACTCCCAAATAATCTTGAAAAATACAGTAATTATAATCATTTCTAGTTTTCAGAGTGAATCTGTTGTGCACCCGTGCCTGGTGAAAGTGCTGCCCAATCTGCGATAACCCATCACTCTTATTATTACCCATGATAACAGAAAAAAAGTACATTATTAAGCTAATTCTGTGCTGTGCTGTTTTGTCAATGTTGCCCAACCCACACTCAAGAGCGTTGATCAAACGCAGGTAATTCTAACATTCTTGTTCTCCTCTGTTCTCCTCTCACCTCCACCCTACCCTCACCCCTGATCTCTCCCTTGTAACTCCCATTTCATCTCATTAGCTCGTGTTTCTCTTTTTTCATTGTCTTACCATTTTGTCTCGGGTCTTTTCTCTCTCCCCTCTCCTTTATTCATATTACATGCTCATTTCCATATGCTAATTAATGAATAATCACCTGGGTACATTCATGTGCAAATACAAATATATGTATTAAACGGCACGGTAAATTATTCCGAGTCCAACACTGTAAAACATCCTTGCAGAATTAGCCTTGGATATCAATTTGCATGTAGTTTGCTCTAATAGGCTTCATTTCTAATTTGTAAAAAGTGGAGTAACTCTGACACAATGATAAACACCAATTATGGTTTAGCAGGCAATATCCCAGGCAGCTATAATGACGAGGAGGAGGAGAAGAAAGAGGGGGAGTGGGGGGCCTCGTGTTTGCAGAGCCGGTAGGTTTGTGAGCGATTTGTCGAAGTGGTGCTCGTAATTAAAGCTATCAGTCACAAGGCGCGGCACAGAAATATCAAACGGTGTGTGTAGCGGCGACAATTAGAGACAAATTCGACACAACTATTATTAGGAAAAGTCATTTTTCACTTTAAGGAGCAGGGAGAGTTTACAATATTAGCCTGGAGGAGGAGTAATTGGAGGAAATAATAGGAGGAAGAGGAGGGGGATGGAGGGGAGACGCAGCCGTTATGTTTTCTTATTGTTTCTTCTTATGTTAAGTTATTGCACTTTAAAAGCACAAGCTCCTTTAGATTAATAAATCCATCTACAATGCTGAAGTTTAATGTTGTTTTTACTTTGTTTTGATGCATTTTTAATTCCCACTTTTATTTTGTTCCTTACCAGAGCTGTCAAATAGTTTTACAATCAAGTTTAAAGTCTAAAGTCCTAGTCTTGTCTCAAGTCATTAGAAACCAGTCACAAGCTCCAGCTAATATTTATTCTAAGTCTGGTCTCTGTAGTCATTTGAAACAAGTCCAATCATGTTTTATGTGCTTTGAAACAAGTTCAAGTTTGCTCTGAGGTCATTTGAAACCATCAGGTGTTGAGTTCAATGTTATAATAAACTCAAATCAGGTCTCGTCTTGCATCATTTAAAAAGTCCACATCTTGTCCAGAGGTAGAATACTTGACAGCAGCAAATCATCTCCAGTGAAGTCTCTTTAATAGAAACAAGGCTTACATCTTTTATAGTCGACGTGTTATCTCAGGTTGTTGACACCTGTGTAGTCCAAGTGTCAAGTCATTAAAAACAAGTTCTAGTGAAGTCTTTGGTCCCTTGACAATAGTTCAAGCTAAGTCACAATCCATTTAAACCAGTTCAGTTTATGTCAAAGGTCAGTTCAAACGTGTTCAAGACAAGTCTCAAGTCTTTTGATGAGTTCAAGTCAAGTTCCAAAGTCTAGTCTTTATCTCAAGTCACTGACTCAAATTTCAAGCCAAGTTTCAGTTATTCCTAATACAAAACCAGTACAGAGTCTTGTTTGAAGTCTTTTCAAACAAGTCTTTTTGCAAGTCTTAATAGTCCAGGTCAAGTTCCAGGTCCTTTCAAACAATCCTGTCTCGTCTGAAGTCATTTTAATCAAGTTCAAGTCAAGTCACAAGTCCTTTGAGAAGTGCTGAAGTCAAGTCAAAGTAGAGTCTTGTCCATAATCATTGGACGAAAAGTTAATGTAGAGTCTCTTCTAATCTGAGTTCAAGTCAATTGGGTTTCAAGTC